>PVJO010001280.1:0-180227 GCA_004026905.1 Hystrix cristata | reverse complement strand
CTTTGCAGCTTGGTTCATGGATTCTAGCCTTGCCCGTTGCGCAGTATATACTGATACAGATGACAAACCAGTGAACTATGTCAAAAGCACTCTCAATATTACATTTGACAAAAAGTTTTGTACTTTTCACATAGCTTGTTGCCCGTAAAAGGGTTAACAGCACAATTTTTTAAAAATAAATTAAGAAGTATTTATAGGAAAAAAAAATATGGGAAAGAGAGAGAGAGAGAGAGATTTATTCTAATCATTGGGAAAGAATCAGAGAAACCAAATTTGGAAACATTATGCAAAGTAGAGCTGACCTGGACTCTTCAAATATGTTAGTCATGAAAGGCTAAAGAAGTTCAGGGATTATCTTTCTAAGAAGGATATGACAACTAAATGCAATATGTACTCTTTAATTAGATCTTGAATTTAAAAAGTATAAAGAATCTAGGTGCAGTGGTGCACACCTGTAATGCCAGCACTCAGGAGGCTGAGGCAGGAGGATCAAAAGTTCAAGGCCAACCTGGACTTCACAGCAAGACCCTGTCTCAAACAAACATACAAAGTACGAAGGCGTATTACTTAGGGTCCTTTAGAGGAACAGAATCAATAGACAGCATATGTATAATTACACCAGGGGATTTATTAGGTACTCTTACAGGATCAGAGCCAAGAGTGTCCACAGTCGCCACCTGCAGGATAGGAGGCCGGAGAATCCAGCAGCCGCCCAGCCAAGAAGACGGAAGCCACAGGATACAGCACCAGTTGAAGCTCAAAGGCCTGGAAGCTCGTGGAGGGTCACCAATCCCTCTGCACTGGAAGGCTGAAGAAACTGAAGACCTGGCGACAGACATCCAAAGGTGACAGCAGCAAAGGACAGACCCACTCGGGAAGGCTGGAGCTCTTCAAAATGGATACACTTCCTTCTGCTTTTCCTTTTTATTCCATCCAGGCTACAAGCCTATTGGTTGGCACCACCCACATCCTGGGCATGTCTTCCCTTCAATCATCTCCAGACACACCCAGAACTGTGCCTTACTAGCCTGCTGGGCATTTCTCTTTTTTTTTTTTTCAATTTTTAACCAAGAACATGTATTGGTACATTGTATACATAATGATCACATTCATCACAGTTATTTTGTACCTGTACATGATGTCTCTTGGTTTTCCCCCACTTCCCCACCCCTCCCTTCTGTTCCCTCCTTCCCTGTTTACAGCAGGTTTATTCATATTTTTCCATTATTACACTTTCCCTTTTCCTTCCTTCTTTCCCTTCTTGCTTTTGCCTCTTCTCTCTCTCTAGTTCTCCGTTCTTTTGAATATTATCTTCCTTTTATATAATATCTATTACACCTCTTTGTCCTTATTTACACTTATGGTTTCTCATATCAGAGAAACAATTCAATGTGTACTCATGAGTGTCTGATTTATTTCACTTAAGAGTATGTTCTCGAGGTACATCCATTTACATACAAATATCTCCAGTTTATCCCTTTTTGTGGCAGTGTAGTACTCCATTGTGTAGAAAAACCACATCTTCTTTAGCCATTCATTGGTTGTTGGGCATTTAGGTTGTTTCCAAGACTTAGCTATTACAAATTGTGCTGCTATGAACATGGTTGTGCATATATCACTGTGGTATGATGATTTTAATTCTTCTGGGAAGATCCCCAGTAGGGGAATAGCTGGATCTAATGAACCTGTAGTTGTAGTTTTTTGAGAAATCTCCATACTGGTTTCTACAGTGGCTGGACCAATCTACATTCCCACCAACAGTGGAGGAGGGTTCCTTTTTCCCCACAGCCCCGCCAGCATTTGTTATTGGTTGATTTTTTCATAAACACAGTTCTTTCTGGAGTGAGATGAAATCTTAACGTTGTTTTGATTTGCATCTCTCAAATGACTAGCGATGTTGAACACTTTTTCACATATTTATTTGCCATTTTTATTTCTTCATCTGAGAAATGTTTATTCGTTTCAGATGCCCATTTTTGGATTGAAAATTTTTTTGTCTTTTTTTGGTTTTTTTTGGTGCTGGGGATTGAACTTAGAGCCTTGTGCTTGCAAGGCAAACACTCTAACCACTGAGCAAAATCCCCAGCCCTACCTGCTGGGCATTTCTTAATCCTTTCAAGTTGACACATCATGTTTAATGGTCATAAAAGGACCAGGTAGTTACTACTGTTCTTATTATTATAAGAAAATAAGAAATATGAATATGGAATGCATATTAGACAACAGTTTAGCATCAATGCTAAATTTCCTAAATGTGATAAATGTATTGCAACTATGTAGAAGAATGGCTTTTTTCCTATAAAAATATGTTTGAGCTGGGCATGGCGGCACATGTCTGTAATCCCAGCACTCGGGAGGATGAGGCTGGAGGATCACTGCAAATTCGAGGCCAGCCTGGGCTACATAGTGAGTTCAAGGGCAGTCTGAACCATATGGCAAGACCCTGTCTCAAAAACAAACAAACAAGGGGTTGGGGATTTAGTTCAGGGGTAGAGCGCTTGCCTAGCCCTTAGTTTGATCCTTAGTTTGATCCTTAGTTTGATCAAACCCTTAGTTTGATCCCCAGCACCTAAAAAACAAACAAACAAACAAAAATATGTTTGACAAGTAATCTAATCAATAAATGACTAGAGAACTGAACAGACACTCCTCAAAAGAAGAAATGAGCAATGAACGTACCAATACATGTTCTTGGTTTAAAATAAAATTAAAAAAAAATAAAAAAATAAAAAAAAAATAAAAAAAAATAAAAATGGGATGAAGGGGGCTGGGGATTCAGCTCTAATAGTAGAGTGCTTGCCTAGCAAGTGCAAGGCCCTGAGTTTGATCCCAGCACACCTCCCCAAAAATAGGATGAGGGTGTAAGTCAGTGGTAGAGCACTTGTCCAGCATGCTTGGGGCCCTTGGTTCCATCCTCAGCAACGCACACACCCACACGCACCTATACACCCACACCCATACACACACACATACACGCACACATACAATATCGAGCTACTGGGGAAATGCACATCAAAACTACTTTGAAACTAAAAGCCAGTCAGAATGGCTGTCATTAAAAAAAAAAAAAAGAGCAAATGCTGGTGAAGATGTGGGAAAAAAGGAACCCTTCTATGCTTTTGCTGGGGAAGTAAACTAGTATGGTCACTATGGAAACCAATATGGAGTTTCCTTAAAAACTAAAAAGAGAGCTACCAGAAGATCTGGCTATACCGCTTTTGGGTATGTAACTGAAAGAAGTGAAGTCAGCACTTAATAAAGACACCTGCCTGCCTGTGCTTATTTCCGCACTATTCACAACAGCCAGGATACGGATTGGCCTAGCTGCCTGCCAACTGATGAGCTGCTAACAGTACGCCCCGTTTGCACAGTGGAGCACCGTTCGGCCGTGGCCGAGAAGGAAATCATGTCAGTGGCAGGAAAGCCGACCGGCCTGGAAGTCATCGTGTTAGGTGATGGAAGCCAGATACAGAAAGAGAAGTATCACATGTTTTCTCTCGTGTGTGGAAACTGAAAAAAGAAAAATATCTGAGAGTAAAAGAGGGACCAACAGGGGAGGGGAGAGAAGCAGACAGAGGGAGCGCAAAAGAAGGCAAAGGGAGGGTAGCTTTGAACAAAGCACGATTATCTGCGTTTTGGAAATATCACAGAGAAACTCGTTAGTTTGTATAATTCATATGAGTTAATAATCATAATTGAACATTTAAAAAGCGTAAGAATATGTTTGATGTATGTATGGGCGAAATGTCAAGATGTCTGAAACTTATGTCTATGTTTTTCACTCTTTCACACAAAAAAAGTGTATGTATGCACATGTACACAAAAACACCATTAAAGAGAAAGAAATTTGGCACAATGTTAACAACTGGTGAACCGAGGTAAAAGGCAGTAGTTCACTGTATTATTTTTACAACTTTTCTGTGGTACTAAAATTTTTTGAAGTAAAAAAGTAGGAAAAAGGAAATAACTAAAAAATAAAATAAAAATATGGTGAACCAAAGATAAAGTGCAAGAAACAAAGTCACAATGGGCAAAGTCAGAAGTAGAGTGAGGACAGCCAGATGTGATGGTACACGCCTGTAATCCCCACACTTTGGGAGGCTGAGGCAGGAGGATCGCAAATTCCAGCCCAGCCTGGGCAACTTAGCAATTTAGCAAGACTCTGTCTCGAAACAAAAGGCTGGAGATGTAACTCAGCGCAAAGTCCCCAGGTTCAATCCCCAGTACCAAAGGAAAAAAAAAAAAATGGAGAGTAAGGACAGAAAGAGTACATCTACGCCCTCTCACAGCCTGCCTCCATGGCTGAGGCCTGCTGCCTCTGCACATTCCAACGTGGTCTGCAAATTCTTGAGATAGGAACTAAGCACATTTGCGTGCTGTTAGGGTCATAAACTCCTGATCTGCAGCATGAGAAAAAGATGTAAGAGAAACACAAATGCTGCGGCTTAAGCTCCTATCTCCTTTCCTACAGGCTCCAGACCCTTCTTGCTGGTGGGCTGGCTGGATTTTATCTTCTTTGGCGGCTGTTTTGTCGCAGGGATGACACAGTTCCCACAGCCCGGGAGGAGAGCTGGATGCCAGCTATCTCAGACATTGTAAAATGCATTCTTGAAAGGCAGAGAGGACATTTCTCATCTGGTTTTCATTGTCTAGTTTTTGTTTGTTTTCCCGTGTGTATGTGTGTGTGTGTGTGTGTGTGTGTGTGTGTGTGGCACTGGGGATTAAACCCAGGGCCTTTGCGTTGAGCTACATCCTTGCAGGCCCAGCCCCTTTCATATTTTTTATAGTTTTAAATTTTTTTGCAACAGAGTCTTGCCAAGTCACTAAGTTGTCTGGGCTCAGCTTGAACTAGCATCAGCCTCCCGGGGGGCCAGAATTACAGGCGTGTGCCCCCACACCTGCCTTCAAAGCTGTCTTCCTCTAATATTTGTGCAAACCTTCCTTTTCTGGGGCACATTCTGCATCTGACTTGTCTGTCTTCCTTCACGGCTTTCCTTCGTCCTGATGACCTAGCTGAATGGCATGTTGCTTGTTTATGTGTGTCGCTGAGAGCAGCGCTGCACTCCTCTGCCTGCCTTTGCTCATTATTTATTCATCCCTTATGATTACTTATTTATGTCAGTCACTTTATTTGAAATGATAGTTTTACAAATGTTTAAGCAGCTGGGCGTTTGAAAAGGGCAGGAGACATGAACAAGAGCAGAAAATATATCACAGAGAGCAGGGTTAGGAAAGAAAACTAGACATGGGCCTGTGATGTCTTCTTTCTTAAGATTTATTTTTATTGTGTTCATTTAGGTGTACGGACGCGGTGGTTTATTTTTATTTTTATTTTTATTTTTGGTGCTGGGGATTGAACTCAGGGCTTTGTGCTTGCAAGGCAAGCACTCTAAGACACGGTGTTTTAATAGACACATCCAGAGCGTGATGATTACTGCACTCAAAGCTACAGATCCACCACCATCCTGGTGATGGTGTGTGCGGCCATCCCTTTGACCTTCACCACCTGCCTTTCTTTTCATTTTCAGAGTCCTCTCGGTCCTGCGTTTGCCAATGGCTCTTGATTACTTTAAGTACCCTTGTGATCGTTTGGGACTCTACTACCTTGAAAGTGAAAGAAGGCTCATTTGCTCTTTGCATGGCTGCAGAACACGACTCCCCTGGACAAACTGAAGGCTGATGTGTGCAAGGTACAGATCGAGATGTTGCCAGGCCTGATGTTAACTGAGGAGCTACTATGCATCAGACACTGTGTTTGGAAGTGAAGGGAAAGAGTGACTGAGACACAATGTCCTAACTCAGTGCTTCAGAGTATTCCATGCCAGCTCCACAGCAGTCTCATCTGAAGAAAAGTGCTGGGGATACAACGATGTCCACTGCCCAGCTATGAGTGCAACAGCTATATTGTGTTCAGCTATTAATAAGAGACAATAAAGGGTAGCTTAGATAAATCCGGAGGTCATTTTTCTCTTTTGGAGGCACAAGTAGGCAATCCAGTGGTGGTATAACAAGCCCATGAAATCATTCAAGTCCCAGGATCTTTCTGTCCTTCTTTGCCCTTCTTAGCAAATAATTTCCACCCTAAAGTTTGCCTTCTGGTTGCCAGATGGCTGCTGTAGCTCCAGCTATCGTGTCTGTGTCTGTATTCCAGGGTGGGGGGAAGAGAAAAAGAGGAAAGAGGGGCAGAAGGACACCTGGCGGGTGAGTCAATTTCCTTTTTAAAGAGATTTTCCAGAATCTCCACCTAAAACTTGTGCTTACATCTCATTAGCCAGAACTCAGTCATGTGAGTACCCATACCTGAAGAGACTATCTCAATAAATCAGAGTTCTTTGATTACTCATTTGCAAGTCCAAAATCCAAGTACTAATTATATCGGCTTACTTGTCTTTTCATTTGAGACTTGGTGCCTCTTTTTTTTTTCCCCTGTACTAGAAATTGAACCCAGGACCTTTGCACTGAGCTACATCTCCAGCCTTTTTGTATTTTGAGACAGGGTCTCACTTTGTAGTTCAGGCTGACCTTGAACTTACTATGTAGCCCAGGCTGGCCTTGCACACTCAGTGATCCTCCTGCCTCAGCCTCCCAGAGTGCCAGGATTACAGACATCCACTACCACAGCTGGTCGAAAGCTGGTACTTTTTAAATCCACTTGGCTGGGTTCTTTTTCTCACCCAATTGTTTAAAACAATCATCCCCTTCCTCTTAAATGTGCAGTTGTTAAAATTCTGACCAAAGAATAGTTGGGAAGATGTATCGAGTAGGTAATATGAATGAATGCTAGGGCAAATAGAAGGGAATCTCACTTACGAAGCTCCTGATTTTGTGTCTGGTGATTTCTGTCACCATCATTTAAAGTATACAAGGGTGGCTCCTCTTTATGCTATGAGGGACACAGCCTTTTGTCAGCTTAATCTTCAGCACTTGCTTGAAGTAGTGACCAAGACGGGAGTCATCTGTATTGGGCCTCATGCTAAGCATTTGGCATGTGATCAAATTCATCCTTCACAGCAATTCGTGAGGGCTGGTTATCATTCTCACGCTGCAGGCGAGGAAATCAAGGCTCGGGGTGATACAGCGACTGGTAACCCAGACAGTGACCAGGAAGTGGTAACACTGAGAACTGAACCTGAAGCTGACTTGCTCCAAAGCTTCTGCCCTGAACAACTTGCTATCAGTTCCCTGGGCCACGCAGCCTCTGTTTAGAACACAGGATGCTTGCTGTGAGGATTTCTTAGAAGGATAAAACAGAGAGGGACTAGGACCAGCCAGGGGAGAGCCCTCAGATAGTAACACCGATCTGACCGAAAATGAAACAATGTTCATTCCTCAGCAAGCGGACACCATTCGTTTAGGGCTCCTTTCCTGAAAATCACATTTAACTTGGCAGCTTTCCTATCCTCTTTCTCTTACTCCTTTACTTTGTTCTAATGGGCACACTTCCTTAACAAACAGCTTGGACTTGTCTGTCTCAGGGTTTGCTGCAGAAGAACCCAAGCTCAGACAATCCTGAGGGTTCATTTTGTATTCTGATTTCTTCCTTTTTCACAATCAAATTTATTTTATTTTTAAAAGTATTTTGTGACTTCTACTTCTAGTCAAAATGTAAGAACTGGGAACAGATTTTCCCTCTCATCTGAAACAATGAAAAACCCGAACAAAATATATGGAAGGGCTTTAAAAAACATTTTGGGGGGGGGGGTGCTGAGGCTCAAACTCAGGGTCTTGCACTTGCTAGGCAAGTGCTCCACTACTGAGCTAAATCCCCAACCCCCGGAAGGGCTTTTAAGACACCGGACATGAGGCCATGATAGCGAGTGATTTCCTGAGGGACCAGAGTGCACTGAGACAGCACTTCGAGTGCTTCAGATCGCAGCCTTGTTATCGGGTAAGTCCTTTAGAAATGGCTCGTCAATCAAAAGTATTCCTCGTCCTTCTTGCCTTGAACAAAGAATTGGACCAGACGAGCCAAAAACTGTGTCAAAATTCATTTGAAAAATAAGGAGTGAAAAAAAAGTGAGGGGTGAATGGGCATGGGAGAACCAGCTCTGTAGAGTGAACTTGGGCAGAACAAGAGAAAAAGAAGATAAAAGCAAAAATAAAAGTACATGCTTGGTCTGAGAAACGTAGCATGGGGTATTGTGGGAAGTCAAGATAGAGGGCTCTAGATGACATCTCGTCCCTTTTCTGCCGTCCACATCTTGTGAGAGGCCGCGCGACGTTCCACATACGGGGTCCTAGGAATTATTTGGCACTGTCCTGGGATCTTGTAATTGACAGGTCCCACTCATTTCCCCAGCCAGTTTTGCCATGCCCTAGCTCCTATATCAGCCTTGAGAGGGGCTGTGGGCTGCAGCGCAGGAAGGAGGAGCCCCTTCAGAGGCTGGCAGATGCACCCAGGTGCAAGAGTGGCGATGACAGTCTGGGGAGACCAGGGCAAAGGTGTCGCACAACAGGAAGCTCTGACGCCTGCACAGTCCCCTCTGGTAATCTGGTAGGGTCTGATCAGCACCAGCAGGAGAAAGATACTCAGATAGGGGAAGATAGCCCCTCAATAGATTAGCGGAAACAGTAGCCGGTACTCATCCAAGGCTTAGAATAGTGCCTTGTTCCCAGTGGTGCAACCAGAAAAAACCTCGCCAGTCTCAGGACATTAGAGTACTCAACAGGGTCTTGCCTCGTAACCGGGAATTACCCCTAAGTAGACTAAACAGTTCTGATTTTGCCTAACAGATGGTAACGGCTTGTTGGACTCAGGCTGGACAGGCTGCAGCCTCCAAGTTATTTGGTAAAACACAAATCTAGGCATTGCTGGAAAATAATGTCCCAAATATAATTAGAGTCCCTAATCAGTGGGTTTTGAACAATAGAGATTATCCTGAGTAAGCCTGGGTGGATTTGAATTAATCAGTTGGAAAATCTTAAGAGAAGGGCCGGAGGCTCTCCTGAGGCAGAAGAAATCACACCTGTGGACAGCAACCGTGGCCTGAGGCCATTTGTCCACTCTGCTTGGGATCTCACCTTCCAGACGGAATGCCCTGGGGGCCAAAGATAAAGATGACAGCATATTTCTCACAGGAAAAAAATGCAAACAAGTCAGTAGGTAATGGAATAATAGCTTTCAAGTACTGAAAGGAAAAAGAAAAAAGGTCAACCTAAAATTTCATGCCCAGTGAAAACATTCCAAAGACAAAGACAAAACAAAATACTTTGGAGACTAGAAAAGGTGAAAGAGTTCATCACCGGCAGGCCGCCACTGTGAGGAATGTCAAAGGTCCTTTGAGCACAAGGAAAGTACAAATCTACGCAAAGGAAGGAAGAGCACCAGAAGTAGAGGCAAATATCTTTATCTGTTTCTATTACTATAACAAAATACCATAAACTCAGTGACTTACAAACAACAGAAATTTATTTCTCACAGTTCTGAAGGGTTAGGAAATCCAAGATAAGAAGCTTCGGTGTCTGGTGAGGGCCTACTTACTTTCTCATAGACTGCCTTCTTCTCCCTGTAATTTCATGTGGCAGAAGGGATAAAGGAGCTCTCTAGGGCCTCTTATTAGAGTGGCACTAATCCCATTATGAGGCTTCTTCCCTCAAGCCCTAATTACCTCCTAAAGGCCTTATATCCTAATACTATCTCATTGGGGATCAGGATTTCAATATATCAATTTTAGGGGGAAACGCATTCACACTATAGCAGTCAATACTTCATATTTTTTCTTTCTCTTAAATGTCTTTAAAAGACATTTGACTATATAAACAGAAACAACAATGTAGTACAGGGTTCATAATATGTACATAAAAATAAAATGTGTGACAAGAGCACAAAAGCCGGAAGGGAAGAAACAGAAGTATATTATTGTAAGAGTTTTACACTATATAGGAAATGGTATACTATCACTAGAATAGTGACTGTGACATGTTAAAGATACATACGATCAACCCAAAAGCAGCCACTAAAATAATGAAAATAATTATGACTAATATGAGCAAAAAAAAAGGAGATAAAATGAAGTCATAAAAATACACTCAGGTTGGGGACTTAGCTCAGTGGTAGAGTGCTTGCCTAGCAAGCACAAGGCCCTGAGTTCGATCCCTAGCACCGAAAAAATAAAATAAAATAAAATATCACTTTGGCATATAAACAATATTTTAAAAAAATACACTCAGCTTGTTCTGGTGGTGGCCATTGGTAGTTCTTTCAGGTTGTTTCCTGTGTTACTTTGACAATCTCCAACTTTTTAAAAAAAACACTTCCTCCCTTTTTGATACTACAGGGTGCTCTGTGCCCTGGTCCTAAAACCAGCCATTTCCCCAAGGGCCCATGGGTCCTTATATTGGAGAATAGTATTTAGAAACAAGGTCTGAGCTCTGGGTGTGCTTGTTACTGTTGGGGGGGGGGTCACAGCTTCTAGGTCCTTCCAGTGGTCAAAGCTAGGGAATGTGTGTGTACATACTGACCCACATATACATGCATATGTATAATGGTTTCTGCCCTATTCCTCTGTGTACACATATTACGCTAAACATAGTTCACATTGATTGATGTCTCTGAGTAACCTGGTATCACAGGGTTCATTCTAGCCCCCTTTCTTGTTTGTCTATAACTTTCCTGTCTACCAGAAAGAAACCTGGACATGACATTCACCACACATTTACATATTTAACCCTACATACAAAGCAACTTGAAAAGTTACCGGTCTACACAAAATCCTATATACAAATGTCTACAGCAGCTTTATTCATAATAGGTAGCAACTCGAAGCAATAAAGATATTTTGCAGTGGGTGAATGGATAAATAAACCACAGTACATCCATACAATGGAATACTATTCCGGGATAAAAAGGAACATACTATTGACTTATTCATCATTGCATTTTATTAAGTGAAAGAAGCCAGAAAAAAAAAAGGCTATGTCTTGTGTGATTCCATCAGTATGACACTGTGGAAAAGGCAAAACCAGAGGAACAACAGGCAAAGTAATGGCTGTTAGGGAATGGGGAGATAGGAATTGTTGGCTGCAGAGGGGACGAATTTCAAAGGGTGAATGAACTGTTCTGTGCGGTACTGGGGTTATGCACATATAACTGTGCATTTGAACTATATACAACCCAGAGGACTACATATTACAAGAATAAACTTTAATATATGAACACTAAAAAAAGAGAGCTGACCTGAATAGTTTTGGAAAATGATGGAGATTTGTGTTTGGTATTGGGGGTTGAACCCAGGGCCTTGCACATGCTGAGCAAACATTTTGCTACTGAGCTACACTCTCAGCTGGAGGAACGATGTTCTGACTAAAAACTATGAGGCTATAGACAAAAGGAACTGTATATAGTCATGGTACTTGTGTTAGTTAGGTTTTCTCTCGTTGCTGGGACAAAATACTAGACACCCAAAGTTAGGGGAAGAAAAGTCTATTTGGCTCACAGTTTGTAGAGGTTTCAGTCCACAGTCAGCTGGGTCCAAGGCAGGGTGGCCTGGCAGACGGGCAGAAGGCAGCAAGGTAAGCAAGGCAGGCAAGCAAGGGGTAACCAGCTTCTTCCTGTATTTTATATCTTATCCAGGTTACCTGTCTTTAGGGTGGGAAGTACTCCCACCCTTCATCCTAATACCCTTAATTCTAGCATCGCATTTTTGATCCCAGCAGAACCACGTCAGACCAATCAGTGGACTAATTTAGTAATCACACACTCTAGATCCAGCTACCTCTTCCGCATGAGGCTTTGGGGGGGACATCTAGACACAAACCATAACAGTACTCCAGTTGGTAAGAAAATTTTCTTCATAAGAGTATGGGTTTTAAAATGTACTTTAAAGACACAAGGCTCAAAGTAAAAGGGTGGAAAAGATACACCACACTAATACTGGTCAAAAAGAAGCTTGATTGGGCTGGGGATTTAGCTCAGTGATTAGAGTGCTTGCCTTGCAAGCACAAGGCCCTGAATTCGATCCCCGGCACCACAAAAAAAAAAAAAAATGAAAAAGAAGCTTGATTGGCTAGATTAATGTCAAAGTGGATTTCAGAGCAAAGAGTACTTACTACTAAAGATGGAGAGGGGTTGGGGATTTGGCTTAGTGGTAAAGCACTTGCCTACCATGTGCAAGGCCCTGAATTTGATCCCCAGAACCGCCCTCCCCAAAAAAGATGGAGGATACTTACTATTAAAAGAATCAATGCATCAGGAGGACATAGTACAAAGCGTTTATATGCCCAGAAACAGAACTTCAATATACATTCAACAGAATCTCAAGAGAACTGTAAGGAGAAACACAAACAAGCAATTATACTTTATTTCAATGTGCCTCTCTAATCAATAGAGCAAGTAGACAGAAAATCAGTAAAGCTATAAAAAGACTTGAACAATACAATCAACAAATTTGACCTACTTGATGATTCTAGAACACTCCTTCCAACAATACCAAAGAATACATTGTTCTCAACTGCATACTGAACATTTACTGAAGTGGACCATATTATGAGTCATGAAATGACTCTTGATAAGTTTAAAAGGATCCACGTCATATATAGTATGTTCTTTAAGCACAATGAAATTACATTAAAAATAACTGAAGCATATTTGTAAAATCCACAAACATTTGAAAACTAAATACCACACATCTAAATAACCCACTGGGTTAAAGAAAAATTGAAAGGAAAATTGGGAAGTGTTTTGAATTGAATGAAGATGAAAACACAACAGAGCAAATTTTGTGGGATGTCACTGAATCAGTATGTTGGGGAAATTTTACAACACGAAACATTTATGTTGGAAAATAAGAAAAGACTGAAGTCAATTACTTTAGCTTTCATTTTAAGAAACTAGAAAAGGAGGAGCAAATTAAACCTAAAGTAAGCAGAAGAAAGGAAATAATAAAAGACTAGAGCAGAAATCAATGAAATAGACAACAGCAAAACACTACAGAAAATAAATGAAATCCAAAGCTGCTACTTTAAGAGCAATAAAATGTATTAGTTTTTAACCAAAATGGTCAGGAAAAAAAGAAAGAAAAAACACAAATTACCAGTAACAAGAATGCAAGAAACAAAATTACTATAGATTCTATGGATATTGAAAGGGTAATAAGGGCCAGGTTGGTGGCACACGCCTGTA
This sequence comes from Hystrix cristata, assembly GCA_004026905.1. Taxonomy (NCBI): domain Eukaryota; kingdom Metazoa; phylum Chordata; class Mammalia; order Rodentia; family Hystricidae; genus Hystrix; species Hystrix cristata. The sequence continues at coordinate 167,107 of PVJO010001280.1, read as the reverse complement.
ATTCCAGCTCACTGGGAGGCTAGGGCAGGAGGATCACAAGTTCAAGCTCAGCCTAGACATCTTATCAACTTAGTGAGACCCTGTCCCAAAATGAAAAACAAAAAAGCACTGGGCTGGGGATGTAGCTTAGTATGAAGGGCTTGAGTTCAATCCCTAGTACTTGGCGGGAAAAACATTCAGAGTAGTATCAAAAAATATGGAAAGTTTAGCAATAACTCTGGAAAAAGATGTGAACACTATTACAGTAAAAACTACAAGACGTCAAAATAAATTAAACAAGATTTAAACGTGGAGTGATCCACTGTATTCATGAGTAACAAGACTTGATATATTCAATATATCAATTCTCCCTTAATTGGTCTATATATTAAATGCAATCTCAATCCAAACTACAGAAAACATTTTGGGAGAAACTAACAAGATATTTCTAAATTTCATATGAAAATACAAAGGGCCTAAAATAACCAAAATAACTGTGGAAAAGTAGAAGACCAATACCACTTGATTTGAAAATTTTACTGTAAAGCTACAGTTATCAAGATAATGTGGAATAGGTGTTAAGATATACAATTAGATCAATGCAAAGGATTAGAGTCCAGAAATAGACCCTCACATGTACGGACAACTGGGTTTTTGTTTTTTTTGTTTTTTGTTTTTTTTTACAAAGATATGAGACAAATTAGTGGAGAAAAGATAGTCTTTCAACAAATTGTGCTGCAACAAGCAATTATACAATATGTGAAAAAGTGTACTTCATGCCATAAACAAAAATGGACTCAAAATAGATCTAGGACTTAAATGTACAAACTATACATCCTCAGAAGAAAAGATAAGAGGAAAACTTTGTGCTTTGAGTTAAACAAAGATTTCCTAGAAATGACACCAAAAGCCCAATCCACCAAAGAAAAGGTTTAAGGAGTTGAATTTCATCAACATTTCAAACTTCTCTTCAAATATACTGTTAAAGAGAATGAAAAGATAACCTGTAGACTGGGAGTATTTATTTGTAAACCATGTAGCTAATAAAGGGTTTGCATTCAGGATATATTTTGTAAACTCTCATAACTCAAGAATAAGAACGCAAACAACCCAATAAACAAAGTGGACAAAAAACTTTTACAGACACTTTGTCAAAGAAGGTATGTGGATGGCAAATAAGCACATGAAGAAACATTCGACCTCAATAGTTATTTAAGAAATGCACATTAAAGTCACAATGAAATACCACCTCACATTTTGGCCAGGGCGGGGGCTGGGGATCAAACTCAGGGCCTTGCACTTGCTAGGTGAGCGCTCTACCACTGAGCTAAATCCTCAACCCCACCACCTCACATTTTTTAACTGATTAAGATCGATCATACCAAGAGGTGGTGAGGATGTGGAGGAACTGGAATTTTCATACAATGATGTGGAAGATAAAGTGCGTGACCATTCTGGATAGCAATTTGGCAGTTGCCTAAAAAGTTGAACATATGTCTACCAAATGATTCAGCTATCCCACTTCTATACATTTATCCAAGAGAAATTAAATCATTTGTTCATACAAATAAAAATAATCATCCTGAATGAAATAAACCAGACAAAAAGAATCCACAATAGTAGAATTCCATTTATATGTATACTTTAAATATATATAGCTTGTCATATGTCGATTATATTAAAGGTGTTAGAAAATGGAACCTTAAGTGTCTGATCAATGTTCACTACATGGTTTTATTCAGTCATATTCTCTTTTATTATCTTCAAAATTGGGTATTATGTTTGCTCATAAACCTTTGAATGTAGTTTAAGTTGTTTTCTCAGGGTAGATGAATTAGCTTTCTGGTTGCTGACACCCACAGCTTAAAGGAGAGGGTTAATTTGGCTCATGGTTTCAGAGAACTCAGTCCATGGCCAGCTGGCGCCAAGGCAGAAACATCAGGGCAAGGTGGACCACAGCTGCTTACTTCCTGATGGCCTGGAAGCACAGCACAAAAGAAAAGTGCCAGTAGGAGAGATACCCTCCAGAAACACTCGCCAGTGACCTGTCTCCTAACCAGGCCTTGCTTCCTAACACACATTCAGCTATGAATATTAGTGGATGAATCCACTAATGAGTATAGAGCCCCTGTGATCCAGTCACCTGCCTAGGAGTCTCTTGATTCAGTCAAAATTGACTGTTAAGATTAACTGACCTGGGCTGGGGATTTAGCTCAGTGGTTAAAGTGCTTGCCTTGCAAGCACAAGGACCCAAGTTCGATCCCCAGCACCAAAAAAAAAAAAAAAAAAAAAGATTAACTGACCCAATAATAAATTTCTCAGTGGAATTACCAGGGAAAATTTGTTTTTGTTTTTGTTTTTGTCTTGTTTTTTGGTGATAGGGGTTGAATCTAGTGCCTCATGCATCTATGCTTTACCACTGTGCTACACCCCTGGCCCTTGTTTTTTTTGTTGTTTTTTTTTAAACTCTTTATTTATACTTTCAGTTTCTCACACTAGAGAAACAATGCGGTATTTAAACATGTGTGTCCGATTTACTTCACTTAAGAGTATGGTCTCAAGATGCATCCATTTACCTAGGAATATCTCAAGCTTATCATTCTTTATGGCAGAGTAGTACTCCATTGTATAAAAAAAACCCACATTTTCTTTATCCATTCCGCTGTTGATGAGCATTTGGGCTGTTTCCAAGATTTAGCTATTACAAACTGTGCCGCTATAAATATGGGTGTGCATATATCACTGCGGTATGATGCTAAAATGTATTATATTGGGAAAGGGAAGAAAATGTCCAAAAGGGGAAGGAAACAAGGGAGGGGGAACGGAACAGAGGGACAAGAGAAATAAGAAATGGAAGGAAAAAATGGAAACGAAGCTTTTGTAAATAAGGAGGGAGGAGGAGGTTAAGGGAGGGGAGGAGAACGGGAAAAAAAGAAACACCAAGATATATCATGTACAGGTACAAATCCTCTATGATGAATGTTATCACTATGTACATCTAAAATGTACCATTAAAATTAAAAAAAAACTCTTGATATACATTAAAAAATTGCCGTCTTCCATAAAGGTTATGTCAATTTGCAGCACTATGTGATGAATGATGGACTCAGGTCATTTTAAGAAACTTTATGTTCAAAACTCACTGAATACTTCGTAAACTTACTTTTTTTGTTTTGCTTTCCAAGTAACTCATCCTAGTACTAGTGCCCTGCTCTTAAATTGTCCAATCGTGCTTTTGCTTAATTATCCTTAATTTTTGCTTCTTGCTATGCCATTATCACTTCTTTTCATGTTCTTTCTTTTTAAAAATGTTTATAGCAGCATTATTCAAATATTATTCACATACTATACAGCCCACCCATTTAAAGTGTACAATTTAATAGTTTTTATTTTTTAATGGTTTTTAGTATCTCAGTAAATTTCTGCAACCATCATCACATCAATTTTAGAACACTTTTATCATAGCAAAAAGAAACAGAGCCAGCGGCACACATCTGTAGTCCCAGTTACTCAGGAGGCTGAGCAGGAGGATCACAAGTTCCAGCCCAGTCTGAGCAACTTAGCAACTTAGGGAGAGCCTGTCTCAAAATACAAAATACAAAAAGTTAGGGGTGTAGCTCAGTGTGAAGGCCCCGCACTCAATATCTCCCAAAAGGATTCTATATGTCTAAATATAAAATATAAAGTTCTAAACTTTTTAGAAAGAAACACGGGAGAAAATCATCATCATCAGTGGTTAAGCAAAGATTTCTCAGACATAACACCTAAAGTAAGATCATTAAAAAAAAAAGAAAGAAAAAAGGACTTGGATGCAGGGTCCAGGGTATATTAAAGAACTCTCAAAACTAAATAATAGAAAACAAACAGCTCAATTTAAAAAACATAATTGTTCTGCATGAAGAGTGTGATATGGTTATAGGCAGCTGCGAACGTGTTCAAATTGTCAAGTGTCTGCACACTAGCGCCAATAATATTGTATATTAATCAGCGACCTATCAAATCAGTTCCTCACCGTCACAAGCAAGATCAAAGTCTGCCTTCTCCCTAAAATACAGGAATCAAGAAATTGTTTAAAAACTTTGTCCTCTATTCTATTTATAAATTGTTTCCTGCAGTAATTCCCTTGGCTTAAACTGCAGCCTTGTGAATTCAATCCTAACTTACTAGGTCAGGACGATGACAACAGTTCCTTTGAGGACATTTTTCTCTTCGTTCCTTACAATAACGTACAGTTAATTAGCTGAACAATGAATGTCTAAACTCAAAGCATTCTGGGAATTCCAGCCTGTCCATAGCAATCCAATCCACATTGTTTTCGGGTAAGTCATGCTTGTGAGCATCAGGAATTGTAAACTGTGTCACACAGAATACACCATTTCTTTTTTTTTTTTTGGTGCCGAGGATCAAACTCAGGGCCTTGTACTTGCTAGACAAGCACTCTAACCACTGAGCTAAATCCCCAGCCAATAGGCCCTTTCTTAAGGGTCTAGTTTTTTCCAAACTAGAGAATCTGACATGTAGATGAGTGACCTGACATTTGGCTTTAATTTCCCAGGCCTTGGGATAGTATCAGGAGCACCAAGGGAATTGGCTTCTGTGGTCTGGCCAGCTGAATACAATTGTAATGCTTCCCTAAAAAACAGTCTTTAAAACATTACAAATACTGAATCTTTAGTGGTGATCCTGCTGGGGCTGGGTATCTGGACCTCAGAGTTGGGGGTATTTTAGGAAATTACAGGCCTAATACCAGAATCACTGCCCCGGGGAGCAGTCCCTCGAGCTATTTTTATCATGCTGTGCTTCAAGGACGTGTGGAATGGAACTCTTTCCCTAATTTTACCCTGAGTACAAAGGGATTTCAAAATTAAAGGTCAAACACGAAGTATAAAAGGACAACATAGTGCTGTGTCCCTGCACAGTGCTGCCACACCAATGGCCGGCTTGGCACTTCTCTCTGTATTTCCGTAGGCACCGTCTCTTCTCATGGTCCCCAAGTGCCTCTGTACCCTCCCGACCAAGTGCTTATACCTGTGTGACAGACCTTTCGTCCCACTTTATACCCAGCAGCAAAATTTTATCGAGCATCTACTATGTTCCAGGTAATAATTGTGATACATGAGCAAATAAAACAAACAAAAATCTCTGTCCTCATACACCTTGCATTCTGGTGGGGGGGAGCAAACAATAAATATGATAAATAAGTAAATTATATAGTACAGTACATTTAATACATTTGAATTACTTAAGCAAATTGGTTAGCTGTCTTTGATAGGTTGCCAATAAGTGATGATTCTCCCTTCTCTCTTTTGCACCAGGACTTTCCCCTCTCTCCTGGACTCGTCTACCAGTACTCCTGCTAAAAGGTTATGGTTTCTTAATCTTAAGGGAAGCCCTCTCCCGATTCATTCTATTTTCATCACAGCAGTCAGAGTGATCCGGTTACAATCCTAAGTCAGAGGCTGACCTTCTCTAAATCTTCCAGGACCTCTCCGTCTCCCTCAAGTCTGGATCCACGTCAAGCACACTAGGCAGGAGCTGCCCTCATGCCTCTCTCTGACCTCGTCACGCCAGCCATGCTGGCTGCTCGGAATTCACCCCCCACATGTGACAAGATCTTATCTCAAACTGTTGGCACGATTTTGCACCTCCAGACCACAATGTTAAGTAAAATAAATCAGACACGCAAGCTTAAATAGCACGTAGTTTCTCTGATAGGAGAAATTCAAAGTATAAGTAATTAAAGAGCAAAATAAAAGATAGATAATAGAAAATAGGAAGATAGATAGAACTTTTGTAAATGAAAAGGGGACCAAAGGAAGTGGGGATGGGGGAGATGGGGGAGAGGGAAGGCGATAACAAAAAAGGAGTTAAGATGTGTTTTGTACGTGTACCAACTCCCCACAAGGGATGCAATCATCATGTACTGCAAACATGGGCCAATACAAATTAAAATTTTAAAAATAAAAATACTAAGGAGCCACTGAAAAAAGATTTTGACATTCCCTCTTCCTGTTTCTGGGAATGTTCTTTCCCCAGAAAACCTCATTTCCCTCAGGTTTTACCTACTGTCACTTCATTAATCTCTGCTCTGAACATCTTATCCTTGTTCCTTGCCTCAGTTTGTTCTCTTTAGTAGTTAGCACTACTCACATGCATGCGCACACATGCACACACGCATACATATAATGTGTATGTAATATGTATGAGGGAGGGAAGAACAGAGAGACAGAATGTGAGAGTGTGTGGAGGGGGTACTGGGGCTTGAACCCAGAGTTCCATGCATGCTAGGCAAGTGCTCTAATACTGAGCCACACCCTCAGCTTTATATCTATATTGCAAAGCTTTATTTATTTGTCTGTTATAATCTGCTTTTCCAACCAGAATAGGGACTTTTTTTATTTTTTATTTTTTGCAGGCACTAGGAATTGAACCTACAGCCTTCACACTGAGCTACAACCTCAACCTTCTTTATTTTTTATTTTGAAACAGGGTCTTGCTAAATTGCCCAGCCTGGTCTTGAATTTGCAATCCTCCTGCCTCAGCCTCCCGAGTGCCAGGATTCTAAGTGTGTGCCACCATGCCCCGTTTATTTATAGTTTTAAAAAATTACTCTCAGATAATGAATTGGAGTTACTTCACATTTGGACACTTTTAAATACTAAATGCACTAGGGATTTTTTTAAAGGTTTAAAATGTGTCATTTTAAGCATTTGAAGATTTAAAGGCAAAAGCATAGTTATTTGTGGAGAAATGTAAGATGTTGTATGATGGTTGAAATAAAAGTTTTAAGAATAGTGTGTGTGGAGGAGGGTTTGAACTATCCAAAAGACCAACATTTTACTTTTGAAAATGGAAACTCCCTATTTTAGTCGCTGAGAATTCTAATCACAGAGCTTGCCAGATTTTAAAATGTTTATTTTAAAAATCAGCTCTATATATCTTCTTCTCCTCCTCCTCCCTCCTCCTCCTTTTCTTCCTCCCCTTCCTCCTCCCTCCTCCTCCCTCTCTCCCTCCCTCTCTCCCTCCCTTCTTCTTCTTTTTGTACTGGGAATGGAACCCAAGGCCTTCGCACTTGGCTACATCCCAAGCTATCTTTAATTTTCTTTTTTTTAATTTTTGAGGCAGAATCTCACTAAGACAATAAGTTGCCCAGGCCAAGCTCGAACTTGCTATCTTCCTGCCTCAGCCTCCTGGAGTGCTGGGATTACCGATGTGCAGCACCACACCTAGCTCCTATATATTTATCTTCTTATAAATCATTTTAAAGCATAGTTATTTGGTTTAAAAGTATTCACCCAAAGCCTGTAGATTATTTTTCCTGGTTTCAAATTTGTTAGATTTTATTAACTTTTGGAGCACCAGTTATGCTCAGGTATAAGTACAGTGTTCATTTATTTCATTTGTTAAATGATGGTGGTTGTGAGTAAAATCTACTTCAAAGTCTCCCTCCCGGAAAAGAACATCTTACAAGAACAGGAGTCATTATCCCACCATGATAAAAACCTCAAACATCTTTTTTTTTAAGAGACAAGATCTTGCTTTGTAGTTCAGACTGGCCTGGAACTCACTATGTAGCCCAGGCTTGCCTCCATCTCGCAGAGCTCCTTCTGCCTCAGCCTCCTGAGTCCTGGGATCACAGGCTTGTGCCACCACACCTGGCACCTCAAGCATCTTTAGTTGAAGGATTCAAATTACATCTGCTGCAACACCAAGACATCAGCTCATTAATCTCCTTTCTTCCCCACCTGTAACTGCCTGCATACGATATGATTCCAGCTTCCCTAATGCAACTTCATTTTCGTTAAATTAAAGAAATTAGCAAGTTGAAGCAGCAGTGGAAATAGCAGAAGCAAAAAGTGTCACTTTTTTGTCTGTTTACTCCCTGTCCATTCCCAATTATTTCTGCCACCTGCTGCACAGAAGACGTGTTCCAACAAAAAGGCTTAGCACGCACACACACACACACACACACACACACACACACACACTTTCTCTCTCTCTCTTTCTCTCTCTTTCTCTCTCACCAGTGACACTACAAAGCTTACAGTACTGGTGTATGTGCAGAAGGAAGCTTAGAGAAGCAACCGGGAACAAAATAACCAAAAGCGATTTGCAGACAGCTGAGGAATCCCAGTGAGAGAAGGGACTGCAGCCATCAGGAGTTAGCACTCCACTGACCATGATTCGCCAAAAGGCGGAAGAGGGCTACAGCGGGTCCAGTTCAGTCGTGCGGGTTCTTAGACTCAATCAGTCAAAGCAGCCTTTGAGAGTAAAGATCGACACCGGAGATCTGCTAAGTAATCGAAATAGAATAGGATAGTGATAATAGAGGGGGAAAAAAACTCCAAAAACAAAAAAAAAAAAAAACAAGCAGGGGTTGGGGATTTAGCTCAGTGATAGAGCTCTCGCCTAGCAAGCACAAGCCCTGAGTCCGATCCCTAGCACCCCTCCCCCAGGTCCTGAAAAGAAAGGGAAAGAGAAGGGAGTTTTTGCACAACGGGCCCCACCCTCTGCTGGGCGTTCAGCAAGTGAAGGGCTCGCAGCAGCAGCCGTAACCCTGCGCTCGGAAGAGCCGCCCGACGCCTGCTCCCCGACTGCGTGGGAGGACAGCTGGGCCGTTCTCATCCCTGTGGCCCAACCCTTTGGGCTTTTTATTCCCCGACTCTGCGCTCCCATGTTCCTCCTTCGTGGCTTGCTTTTAGTTGGCTTTGAAAATTCTGGAGCTCAAGCAGCCGACCTCTGTATTATTCAGTCCCCCGTTAGTTTTGCTGAAGATAACACCTCTGCCATGTGGGTTAGGGAGATAACGGTTGCCTAGGTTACTTTTCAGGGGCTTGCAGGCTGTTTTGTCGAAATTGCTTACTGTTCACTTGAGCCTGGACAGGTGTCTGATGGGTGACCTTTTGACATGACGGGGTGGGAGACACCACCCTCTGATCGCGCTGACTCGCCCTTTTCCCAACAGGTTTCCCAAGAAGAGCGTGAAGATCGAGTACGCATGTGCAAAACACTCCTGACTTCACCTCCAATCATCTTCTGCACGGCTTCAGTCACCCTGCTTCTTCACCCCGTGTGTGCCCGCAAAAGGAAGATGGATTGGAGACTCGGCAACCTTGCAAATAAAGTCTCTTGCGAAACTGTTGCATTGACTGGCATACTGTACTGCGGGCAAAGGGGACCTGTTTCAGTGACAGAAAAATAGGCCACCATATTTTCAAACCCTTCGCGAAAACGGCAGGAGAGAGTTCTACCCATTAAGTTATAAAGTCCCTCTCTACCTTCTAAAAGTTCAGGAAAATGAAATTCACTTGAAAACGAACGCCGTTACAAAGTAAAGGACAAAAAAACACATGATCATTTTAATAGGTACAGAAAAAGCATTCGACACTCAAAAAACTCTTAATAAATTTCAAATGAACTTCTTAAACCTGAAAAAGACATGTATTAAAAAAAAAAAAAACCTGTGGTTGGTGCAGACCTACAATCCCAGCGTTGTGGGAAGCCGAGGCAGGAGGATTGTGAAGTTGAGTCCAGCCTGGGAAATTTAGCAATTTAGTGGGACACTGTTTCAAAATAAAAAATTAAAAGGACTGAGATTGTTGCTCAATACGAAGGCCCTGAGTTCAATCTCCAGTAGGAAGGGGGACCCTCCCCCCATCCAAACCTGCCAGCAGGGTCATGCTCTCTGAAGACTCAGAGAAGAATCTGCCTTACCTCTTCCTAGCTTCTGATAACTCCTGGCAACTCCCACATTCCTTGGCTAAAGCTATTTCACTCCCCTCCCTACCTCCATATTCACCTGTCCTCCTTCCTTCCATACCTGTGTCCAAATTCCCCTATCCTTTCTTTCTCTCTCTCTTTCTCTCTCTCTTTCTCTCTCTCTCTCTCTCTCTCTCTCTCTCTCTCTCTCTCTCTCTCTCTCTCTCTCTTTCATTTTGTGGTACTGGAGATTGAACCTGGGGAGTGCTGAGCTACATCCCTACCCATTTTATTTTTTATTTGGAGACAGGGTCTCACTAAATTGTCCAGGCTGGCCTTGAACTTGCAATCCCCCTGCCTCAACCTCCTGAGTTGCTGGGATTACAAGACTGGCCTTCTTTTTCTTGTCTTTTTTTGGGGGTGGCAGTGCTGCTGGGGATCGAACTCAGGGCCTTGAGCTTGCTAGGCAAGTGCTCTACCACTGAGCTAAATCCCCAACCCCAGCACTTTATCTTTTAAACACACTGGCCATTGGATTTAGGTCCCGCTGTAATCTAGTATGACCTTATTTTAACTTGATTATATCCATGAAAGACCCTGTTTCTAAATAAAATTATATTTACAGGTACCAAAGGTTAAGGCTTGGACATATTTTGAGAGACCCATTTCAATCCGCTACTATAGAACTAAACACTCACTTACCATGTGACCCAGCATTGCCGTTTGGGGCATTGTTTTAATTCCCTATTGCTGCATAAGAAACGACCACAATTTTAGCAGCCTGAAACAACATTTATTAGCTCACACGTCTATAGGTCAGAAATCCAGGCAGGCTCAGGGAGGTTTTTTGGCACACAGTTTCCCAAGGCTGACATTAACCTGCTGACTGACCTAGGGTCTCATCCTGAGGCTACAGGGAAGAATCCATTTGTGCACCCACCCTCAGAATTCATTTCCACACAGTTGTAGGTCTGACGTCCTTGTTTCCTTGCTGGCTGTCACCAGGGGTCACTCTCAACTCCTTCAGGTCTTTCTGGTCCTTTGCAAACAGCCACATCCGTTTACAAGCGAGCAACAGGATGTTAAGTCCTACTTGTGCTTTAAATCTCCGACTTTCCTTTCTGCCACCAGCCAGAGAGAAAACTCTGCTTTTAGAAGGGCTCATATGGCTAGGTGCAGTGGCACACACCCGTAATCCCAGCTCTTGAGAGGCCGAGGCAGGAGGATCTCAAATTCAAGGCCAGCCTGGGCAATTCGGTAAGATCCTATCTCAAAATAAAATTTTAAAAGGCTGGGAGTGTAGCTGGGGGAGGGGTAAGGGCCCATGGGGATAGTGTCTGTCTATCTATGAGATAACATAACCATGGCAGTAATGACATGTTATATTCACAAGGTCCTTTCATACTCACATAATCCAGATGTTCCAGGAAGGAGCAGCCTTTGAGGCCATTAAAAAATTCTGCCTGCCACGGTCTGCCTTCCGATACCTATTGATTTATGCTTTTTCTAAATGAAAAATATTTTCACACCTTCCCAAATTTCTCAAGGGTCTCATTTCATTTCTGCTTCCGCTGAAAGTCCAAACTTGCAACTAAATCTCATCAGCTCAAAAGTCCAAAATCTCATCATCAAGCCATTTAGATCGGGTGTGGCTGAGACCCCTGGCACGATTTCTTGCCATCTGTGGCCCTATGAAACTCAAGAAGCAAGTTATCCATCCCCAAAACACAATGGTAGAATACATGTGGGATGAGAGTTATGGACACTGCAGTTCAAAAAGGAGGGAAAGGAAGGGTAAAAAGGAATCACCAAGTCAGGTGTGGTGCTGCAGGTCTGTAATCCCAGATATGGGGAGGCTGAGACAGGAGGATCACAAGTTCAAGCCCAGCCTGGGCAACTTGGTGAGATTTTATCTTAAAACAAAAAGGGCTGGGGATGTAGTTTAGTGGTAGAGCACTCCCCTAGCATGTGTAATGTGTTGTCTGTTCAATTCCCAGTACTGAAAAAAAAAAAGTAGTTTTAAAACCCACCCACAGTAGTTTTAAAATCCAGTTGAGAAACCCCTCAGGTTTCAAGACTTGGGACTGATATTATGTGGCTCTCAACTCTGCCCGCTGGGTTCCAGTTCTTCCCTCTGAGTCATGCTTCTTTTTTCAGGAAAGATAGAAAATGTTTGATTTTTGTCAACCTTCTTCCCTCCTGAAGCATTCTTGGGTTTCACCTTGAATTCTGTCACTTTCAGACCAAGCACAAGGTATTTTTGCTGCTAGAAATTTCTCGACAACCTTGTGGGTCTTCGACTGATGTCACGGGGGTTCTCTGCCTGAGGCTCCTGAAGAGCTAGCTGAGGGGCACCCTTGATCGTCCAGGAAGCCCCTGGTTGAGTAAGACGTGTCAAAAACATCTTCACCCTCTTGTGATCCAATACTCTGACCTTTTGATCTTCTGCAATTTCTGAAAAGAACTGAATAACCATGTAATCAGTGTTTTCTCTCTGCCACACTTGTGGAGGGAATCTCTAAATTTTGGTGGTTTGGGCCATGTGGTTATAGCTAAGAATTACCCAGTATCTTGATTGCACCTTTAACATTTTGCATGGAAATTCCTTCAGCTAAATATCCATGTTCACTGCTTTCAAATTCTACCTTCTACATAACTGCAAGACTTTTTTTTTTCTTTTTTGCAGTATTGGGGATTGAAGCCAGAGCCTTTACACTGAGCTCCATCTCCGGCTCTTTTTGTATTTTTTATTTTGAAACAGGGTCTCACTAAGTTATTCAGGCTGGGCTCCAACTTGCCATCCTCCTGCCTCAGCCTCCCAGCTGGCTCCCACTTCGTTTTCTTCATGGAGTCTCTTAAGCCCCCCACCTCTGCAGCCTGCACCCACAAGTCTGCAGCAGCAGGCAGATAGCAGGAGCTCTGTTGGAATTTTGTTACAGGTGGTTTGAACAACATGATATCCTCTTTTACTAAGTCCTGCTGAAGACATGGGTCATATGCTGTTTGAGTTTATGAGGTTTATTTTTGGGGTGAAGGGGTGAGTAGAAAGACTCAAAATGAAACAGTGTTGCCACTGGCCTCCAAACCCAGAAGGCCAGCTTTTATAGTAGTACAGATTATCAATTCCGAAACGACTTTCTGTATATTCTAGGAGCCAGATTTTTCACTGTCAGAAAAGGAAGTTACAAGCATGAAAAGGGGAGGACTGGATGGAATAAGCTATGATGTTGCACTGGAATTTGAATATCAGTATGGACACATAGTTTTTAATAGGTAGATATAGAACTAAATATATGTAAATATGTATGCGTGCATATTGTATACACACACGCGTGCGCACATGTGTGCGCATGCAATTTTCAAGGAAGAAAGAGTAAAAGGAATTAGTGTGCAAATTCATTCAGTTTCTTTACAAGGGAGGTACCAATAGCTGAAAGGAAATAATGCACATTTAAACTGGTTGCTGGTATATTAATACTTATTTCTACTACATTAATTTGTGCTTTTTATTTCCCATTCTTTTTCTTTGTCGTCCCCCCTCCCCATTTCATATCAACTATTGGATTGAGTGTGTTGACTGGCTTGGAAGTCATATAATCCATCTGTACCCCTACAGTTCCCTCTCTCTCTCTCTCTCTCTCTCCTCTCTCTCTCTCTGTTTCTTTTGATCACTTCTCTTAAATTTTTAACACACCCGGTTTGAAGTCATAAGTTTCTTATCTTCACTGTCCTCCTGAAAATGCGTGGACCTTAAAATATTCTACCTCCGATGTCCCCTTCCAATTTTACATGTTATTACTAATACTTTAATTCCAGTTTGGTTTAACACACTCAATCATTATTGGTTTCGTTCGGAGGAATAGTTTTGGGGGGATTTGTTTGTTTGGTTGTTATTGTTGGTGGTGCTTTCTTTTTTTTTTTTTTTTCGTTTTTCTTGAGACAGGGGTCTCATTGTGTAGTTCAGGCTGACCTCGAACTCTGATCCTTCTGTCTCAGCCTCCCCAGTGTAGGCATTACAGGTCTGGCCCCGCCGGCTTCCTGCTGCTTCTTCCATCCCACACTGTCCTCAGCATTCCAAGTATTTCTTTCTAAAATGAATCCTTTAAGGTCCTCAGGGTGACAGTCTTTAACAAGCTCCTTCAGTCTTTGTCTGAAAATGTCTTTATTTTGCCCTTCTTTGAATACAAAATTTAGTCCCCTGGTGTGGCAGCTATGAAAATATGCCACTCGGATCGCTTGCTCCCGGGAGCGTAATTGACAGATGGCCTCCGCGCCGCGTTCGCAAGGAGACCACACTTCCCGGAGGCTGCTCGCAGCCGGTGACTAAGCACGGCAGGGAAAATGCGGCACATCCGGTCCGGAAAGACACGTGACTCCTCTGGTGGGCTACTTGGGCTGGAGGGCAGCCTGAGCCCCTGCCTGTGCGCCCTCCTTTCCTGGGGTCGGAGCTGTAGGTTGGTCTGAAGACCCTTCCACCTCTTGGGGCCCCCTCCCCCAACCCTCTTCGGCATCTCTCTGCTCAGTCCCTGAACGTCTGTCCCATGCCACCTCGGTTTCTGCTTCTCACAAGACTCGGACTAACGCACATTTTGACAATTAAAGCAAAATAAAATGCATTCAGCAATTAAAAGGCTTAGTCCCCACCCTTGCCTCCTTCTATCATTTCCCCACCACAAGCACATTCAAACAGATGTACTACTTTTTTTGTGTGTGTGTGGCACCTGGGTTCCAATCCAGAGTCTTCATACTGAGCTACATCTCAGCCGTTTAAAAAAATTTTTTCAAAACAGGGTCTCAGATAGTACGTTGTCAAGGCTGGGCTCAAACTCGCAATCCTCCTGCCTCAGCCTCCCAGAGTGCTGGGATTACGGGTGTGTGCCATCACATCTGGTTTTTACTACTATTTATCAATTTATGTACAGTACTTATTTTCAAATTTTTACTTTTATTAGTACTTGTTTGCCAAATTCAAGCCCAACCTGGGCAATTTAGTGAGAGACCTTAAAAAGGTCTGTGTATGTAGCTCAGTATTCCCTGGGTTCAATCTCCAGTGCAGGGCAGGGGAGAAGGAAGGAAGGAAGGAAGGAAGGAAGGAAGGAAGGAAGGAAGGAAGGAAGAAGGAAAGGAGAAAAAAAATATCCTATTATTGCTGATTTGGAGGCTCTAATCCTTTCGCTTATTGTGTCTGTGGATTTCTGCTTGTGGTAGATTATTTCCTTGACGTGTTTTAAATTCTACAGTGGCGGGGTGTTGTTCTTTCTAAAGTCAACCCAGCAACCCAGGTGCCTTGTATTTACTTTGTCAGGACCCATTCGGGAGACAGAAAACATACCAGTAATTTGAACACAATTAACACAAAGAATCACTAACTACCTAAAGGGGATCCCTAAAAGCACGAAAGGAATGGCACTGTAAATAGAGCTACTTACTACCTTGAGAGCTGAGGGAAGGGGACCCCTTGAACACTGCCTGCCTCGGCTCAGGCTGAGCTTCAGACCCTATCAGACAGGGTGTGGCCACGGGCGCCGGATGGCAGAAGAGCCCTCCGAGGTGCCACAGGGCAGAGCTGGGCACAGCTTGGCCAAGGCGGGCGAGGAGGGGGCCAGGGTGCTAGTGAGCTAGGCTGAAGAACAGGGGTTCTACTGTCAGGGTGTGTGCTACTGAGTCTCCCGTACACTGCTGGCAAAGATGTCACCTGCTGGGTGCCCCTCAGTCTCCTGCAAACCACTGGCAGCTGCGCCACCGATTTCAGGAAAAGGAAACCTACAGATCATTAAGACAAGCTCCTGCGTCTGTGGCGCTCTGCACTGTTCCTCCAGCACCCTCACCTGACAAAGCTTGACATTGCGCTGCGTGACAAAGGAGAAAGGTGTACAGCACCTGATATCACAATGCAGGGCAAAGAAGGGTGGCAGCAAACTGGCCATTGACACACCTGGTTCTGGAGAGGGTATCACAGGACCAGGACGACCAGTTTTTAATGTTGATTTCAGAGTGCGGGATTATCAAACTGCATGAGTAGTACAAATCTGGACTTCAAGCCCACGAGAGGCAGAGCCTTGGGATTCTGATTTGTGATTTTTCAGCAGAGATTGCTTCCTCCAAACTTCCTAGAGAGCACTGCCTCCCCATAAAGGAGACCCCACTGCTCTGTGACCTTGTCCTTGTCCTAATGGTGTCTGTGCAAAAATACTTACAATTTAGTATTGAGATTGCTGTGCTGCACATTATGTCAAATAATTAAAACCCATCTAGAACCCCTCATGCTAACACAGAATAAAAATCCAGAGACAGAATAACAGAATATCTCAAAGTAATAAGCACACAACCAAGAACAACTAAGAAAATTGGCAAATTCCCCAAACATATAGCTACATATAGCTAGACATAAACTAGAGCTTTTCAGGAATGAAATGAAAATATATGATCATTAAATTTTTTTTTAAAACTCAAGAAATGAGTTTAAAAGGGCGTTTGACACATCTAAGAATGGTGCTAAAAGTATTTCCTGACTAGCATCATGCAGATAGAAGCAATCAGAACATATGCCTAAGCAGTAAGACTTGGAACAGCCTTGACAACGTATTCTGGCTTCCTCTTGGCAGTACGCACGAAGGAGGATTGAGCCAGATGTTTCTAGGGTCTAGGACACAGGGGCAGAGAAATGAAAAGAAAAAGATAGGAATCAAGAGACGTGGGAGATAGACTCAGAAGTTTACAACACCCACATGATAGTGAATTCTCATGGACAAAACAAAGATAATGGAAAGGAGGGAATAAAGAAAAAATGGAATGTCATCAGCACTGAAGGAGATACAGTTTTCAGGCCACCAGGATCCACTAAATGCACTTTGTCGTTGTTGTTGTTTCTGTTTTTTGAGACAGTCTTGCTCTGCAGTTCAGGCTGGCCTTGAACTCATGGTGTAGCCCAGGCTGGCCTCCAGCTCCCGGCGATCCTCCTGCCTCAGCCTCCCGAGTGCTGGGATTAAAGGCGTGCACCACCACACCTGGCTATGTGCACATTTTCTTAAAACAAATCCCCTATCTACTTACATTACAGTGAAACTTTAAAGCTTACAATTTAAAGAAAATTCTAAAAACATTCAGAGTAAAAATAAACTGGTTGCCTATAAAGAAATGAGAATAAAGTCAGCAGCGATGGGTGCGATAAGACAATATCTTGAAATTTCTGAGAGAAAATTATTTTGATCCTAGAATTCTATATCCAGCCTCATCAGCATTCAACCTTGAGAGTGAAAACATTTTTTTGCTTGTCTGGCTCCTCTAAGCTGTTTTTTCCCAGATCCTCACAATCGTAAAATAACTAAGTATTTAGCTATGTAAACCATTTTGGAAAGAGCTATTGGGAGATACACTACAGCAACATAAAAATGAACAGAGGGGGTTGGGTGTGGTGGCACATGCTTGTCGTTTTAGCATTCTGGGAGGCTGAGGCAGGAGGATTCCAAGTTTGAGCCTAGCTTGGGCAATTTAATGACTTAGTGAGATATTAAAGAATATTAAGAAGGGCTGGGGATGTAACTCAGCATGAATGCCGTGGATTTAATCCTCCATACTGGGGGGGGGGAACCTGAATGAATAGGGAAGAAAAAAGAAAGAAATTTAAGTAAATGTTGCTACATACCGTAAACAAAAAGATCAATAATCTAACTCCATTCCCAGGTGATCTCAGTATGTGAGGGCCACAGGTAGAAGAGGGAGTTGAATGTATGTTAAGGTTCTTTTGCTTGGAGTAGAGTGTAGAGTTAGAGAAAAGAGAGTCACAAATGGTACATGGTTATGAAAAAATAAATTTAAATGATGTAACAAGAATAACTGGTGTTGGGGATTTAGCTCAAGTGGTAGAGTGCTTGCCTGGCAAGTGCAAGGCCCTGAGTTCGATTCCCAGCACCCGAATGAAAAAAAGGATTAACTATATGACACAAACAGAATTACTGTACTCTGTAAATTATTTACAGCACTGTGTTTCCATTATGGCCTGTTACATGGGATCATCTGAAAGTGGTTCTAGGGTTTTTTATCTCAATTTGGAAAAGGGAAAAATACAAGCTAACATTTATTGAGCAGTTACTATACGCCAAACACTGTTTTGAGTCCTTTATATGTATTATTTCATTTAAACCTAATAAAATAACTCTATAAGACAGGGGAGAAGGTTATCACTCTCGTAAAGGTGAGAAAATTGAGGTACTGTATAAGGTAGGTAAATAACTTGCTCGAATAAGTCAGGATTTGAAGTGAGCCAATCTGATGGCTAATCCCTTTTCTATGTAATGTTTTGATGCTGTGTAACAGAAGTTTTACTCTATCACTCATTTATAATTTATAACTGTTCTGAGTAAGGGGGGAGAATCTGGTTAGAGTGAATAAGACTATGAATATGACACTATCCCTTGCCTTCATTTCCCCATGTGCAGCCAGCGGCTATGGAGAAAGCCATATGGAATAGCGTTCAGTGAAGGGATTGTGGCGTCAGAGAGAGTTGGGGTTGTGTGCTCCTGAAAACAACTTAATCTTTCTAAACTTTGGTTGGTGTCAGCAACCAAGCAATGGGAACAGCAACTGTACCGCCTCATCAAGTGGCTGTGAACCCTGCCATATTCTCCGTAAAGCACTCAGGCTATTGCTATTTCAGACGATAATGTGCCTTGAAGCCCACCAACAATTTCCATTTGGGGAGATCAGGGAGCACGTCATGGAAGAGGTAATATTTGAGCATTTGAACTGGGTTATGAAGAAAAAATGAAATGTTTACTACAAGGAAATGGAGAAAGAGGTCTGCTACCGCTGAGCCAACAGCACAAGCGATTGTGTAGAAGTGGGAAATTAAATTGGTTCATATCACACAGTACACTAAAGGAAATGTTAATAAATAAAGCTGGAGTGGTAGCTTTGATCTGTATTTCAGAAAAATAAATGGAGAGGCTGGGGATTTAGCTCAGTGGTAGAGCACTTGCCTACCATGCGCAAAGTCCTGAGTTTGATCCCCGGCACTCCCCACCCCCTAAAAAGGAACAAGATTTTCAACTCTCAGTGGACAGAACTACCTTGATTTCCTTCTTAATTTTGCTACCCTGTGCCCCACTGAATAGACCTAAGTAGCAAAAAGTTACATGTGCTTCTCACAAGTTGGGAGGCTAACTGGAGGCCTGTTCCCATCTGCTTTCGCTCTCAGGTGGTCTCCATGGTGAGGGAATGGAGAAATTGCCTTGTTTCCCAGCCTCCTTGTACTCTGTACCAACCATGTTTCACTGTTTCTGACAAATGAACTACAAGCAGAAATTTGCTCAAGGGCTTCCGGGAAAGTTTTGCTTTATAATAAAAAGAACAAATATCCTGGCACCATTAAATGTCTTTCCCACTACTTCATGCCAAGTGTAGAGTTGTAGCAACCATTCTGTGACCATGAGTTATGGAGCCAAGGATAGAGTTAAGACATGAACCAATTCCCTAGCAGCCACAAATCTCCAGACACCTTGATATGTGAGAAAAATGAACCACTGTCCATTGTTAGCCAGATTTTCTGTTCTTGTGGCCTAAATCATTCCTGTTGTAATGGGAGATATTCGGGCTTTGAGAATTTAAAAAAAATAAAGCAAACTAGTTTTTACTTAAGCCAGGTTTCATTTATTCTGTTTTTCTCAGGTCAGAACACACAGCCCCCATTTTGAAACACAATCTAGTATTTGGCTGAGGTCAGCCTGGGACTGGAAAAGTCTGTAAATGGGTTGTGACAACTACATCCAAGAGACAGATGGGCTAAGGTTCAGTGCCACCACTCATCAATAAAGGTTTCTGCACGGTCTCTTCAATCTATTTATTCAATCTATTTATTATTTGTTCTATCTAGAAAAGTATTCTGTTGTCAAAGAGAAAATGCTCTGACATTAAATCATGACCCACAATGTCAGAATAATTGAATGTAACATCCATAAAGAGGAAATAACTGACTGATACGGAAATCCAGCATGACAGAACTGTTACTTTGCTGCCAAATAGAAAGCAGTGTAGTCTAACTTTTGTGCAGTGAAAAAACTGTTACACAGTGATTCCAAGGGATGATAAATGCATAACCCAATATCAGATTTCAAGGTACAAATCCATCCACATGTTTTTGGTCTTTTTTTTTTTTTTTTAATCTTGGTGGCCCTCAAAGTTCAGGAGTTTGGATTCAGTATAGTCTAGGTTCTGGTACAACAAATACATTTCTGGTTGTTTGGCTTGGCAAAAAGACAGAACTCTGAAAAATTAAGAATACGTATGCAAATACGATGATTGGAGAATTGACCATCTCAAAACATTTGGCAATCTATTTTGGACCATTGGTTTAGTGATTCTGCTGCTATCCCAGTATCTGTCTCTCGACAGTACCTAATTCAATAATCTCTTGATAACATTTAGAGAAAATAATCTTGGCATCCTTTATAAACATCAAAGCACAACTGATGTTATAATGCGTATCCTCTTCAGGAGCATGGTTTTCTCTCTACAATTTATTTTTAGTATAGAATTTGAAGTTTCTTTGTCTTCTAGCTCATTCCATCTTGTTCAAGAATCTCTGGAAATAAAAATGATCAAGATGTGAGATATATATATATATATATATGTATACTAATTCCCCAAGATGAATGCAATTATATTACAAACATATACTGATAAAAATTGTTTTAAAAATTTCTAGAAACAATGGGCTAAATTTGGGAGAAGTAAAAATGAATTCTGGACAGATCTCTCTGCTGGATTATAAGAGAGGTGGTCCACCAGGGGTCACAAGTACCCCTGCACGGCCTTGCCAAATGTGCCACAAGGCCCAACCATCCCCAATACTGAGTAGTTTCCATAGAGAGTCACGTATGCAATTAAGTTGATCAGGGTGACCGAAGCATGACCATGATGTGACAACTTGCTCTGCCTCGTTTAACGCTTGCTACCAAAGGTCCTGAGCTCTTGGCCCTATGTTCCTCACCTGTGGTGCAATCCTCTATGCGGGTGCCCTTTGCCTCACGACACTTGGGGACACAGGGACTGGCACTACCTGGCTGGTGTGCTTAGTGTTTTCTGTGCGGCAATCAACTGGCTTATCTTGATTTATTGAATCTCATTGACTACTCTCTTGGTACTTAAGAGAGTAGGAAGTTTATTCTGTGCTAGCATGCAGCCTAAGATTATCAGGGACAAACAAAAACCACTTCATCGACTCACTGCAATGACAATGAGGGACTTAAGGGAAGGCTAGAGTGTTGGTGAAATTGAAATGAAGCAGTGTTTTGGTAGACTCAAAGCAAGTGTGAGTGTAAAGGGCCCAATCCCAGCTCTAAACTGCCAAGTGGGCCCTTGGATTCCTTGGAATCAACTAAGTTAGAATATATGTGGCGTGTTGAATCTGCAGCTCTGCACCCAGGGTGGAAATAATTAGATGACATAGATCCTTTACATCAGAGAGACTTAGACCCTTTAGGCAAGAGTGTAAAATTTGGGGTGGGGGGCAGTGCTGGTGATCGAACTCAGGGTCTTGGCACTTGCTAAGCAAGGGCCCTACTACTTGTGCTAAATCCCAACCCCCAGGCAAGAATGTAATATTTTATTCATAAAGATATACCTCAGGCTGGGGATTTAGCTCCATGGTTAGAGTGCTTGCCTTGCAAGCACAAGGCCCTGAATTTGATCCTCAGCACCAAAAACAAAACAAAACAAAACAAAAAAAAAAGATATACTTCAGTACTCGAGAAGCTGAGGCAGCAGGATCACCAGGAGTTCCAGGCCTGCCTGGGCTACACAGTGAGTTCAAAGCCAGCCTAAACTGCACAGTGAGACCCTGTCTCAAAAAACAAAAGCAAAACAGATGACATACTTTTGAACAGCAAAGTTGTCGATTTTCCATGATTTTAGAGAACAAAGTTTCTTAGTGAGTACAGCAGCAGTGGTAGTCATTATGAGACTTTAGAACTGCAGTATGTCTTTGGGGGAAATAGTACTTCCTGTTGACTGTGACTTTATCTGTGTGTTATTCAAGCCTAACAAATGACTAGAAGGATTTCTACTTTCTCACTCTGAGCTAATTTGTACTTTCTCAGTCTCTTCTTTTGGCCAAGGACTATGAAATTCATCCCGTAGACACTTATTTTGTGAAATCCAGATTTGTACTACTGAGGTCCACTGACTAGAAATCTATTTAGACAGTTGGATTAAAGTCAACCCTTTATGTTCCCTTCGTTGTAAGAGAAACTGTTGAGTCAATTTATGTGACAATGAATAGTAGTATTTATGACTATGAAGACCACACATTTGAATGCTGACAACTATAATGAAAGTTTTTTTGAGGGCCGGTACAGGGGACCAACCTCAGGGCCTTGCCCTTGTTAGGCAAGCGCTCTATGACTGAGCTAAATCCCCAGCCCTATAACGGACGTTTTTATAATCAGACTTTGTAGTACACTTGTAAGTTCGGAGTGAAGTGTGCCTAAGTTAAAGTAAGACAATGGGTCTTATCTCCAACCTGAAGAATCCAGACTAGATATGTGGTATTAGAAAAACTACCTAATTTTTCAAAGAAGTGTCCATTTCACCTACAAACTCACTTAGTGTTAAAGTCCAATTACCTGGGAAGCCAAGTGGTGTATCACAAGAAATTTGTATTAAAGGGGAAGTTGGATAGAAGGTAAGCTGGTTTAATTGCATGCTTTAGACAAAGCATGAGCGAACTGTAGCCAGGTTAGGATTCATACCAAGGAGTGACTAAGGCTGCAGAGAATATCAAATTAGAACCATACATATGCCAAAGAAGTCAACAATCTAAGCATTAAACTGACAAAGAGCAAAAATCTTTTTATGCAGTATGGGTGACAGTTCCTACATCATGCCGCCGTGGAATCCTCAGCCTGAGGTCCCCAGCTGACCAGTCTCCCAGTGACTTAAGGGTGACTCACATCTCTCTGAGACACATAGGTCCACAGATCAATACCCTGGAGTATTTTTATATCAGTTCCAGTACCTGGAAATCACCTTCTCATCCAAATTAGAGGGGTGTTTTTCTGCAACAAAGTCTCTGGGTTTTGAATCGTAAAAAGGTCGTCTTAGAGCAGGGTTTCTTGGCCTCAGTACTACTGACATCTTGGACCAGATAATTCTTTGTTGTAGGGGGATCTTCCTGTATAGTGTAGGATGTTTAGCAGCGTCCCTGGCTTCTACGGACTCCATGCAGCACCCTGCCTCTCCCAATGAGACCATCAAAATGTCTCCAGACATTGCCAAGTTTCTTCTGGGGGACAAAAGAACTGTTCATCAAGACCGCTATTTTAAAGGATGTCGTGAAAAATCCTCTTGTACCTGTTGAATATAAGACCACAGGTGATAATGAGCAGGAAGATTTTGAGTAAGATGTGATATCTGACAAAGATATTTGGCTGCAGTTCAGGTGAAGTACAACTAGCACTAGAGAGAAAAATCAAGATTTCTCCAGTAAAAAACAAAGGCAAGCAACTTTTTTTGCTAAAGATGTGGTTTTTTTAAAATAAACCTTGCTGATCCTCAAAATATACACCTAATGACTAGGCATGTTCATATTCATAGCTGGGCAGGCGTGGTGGCACACACCTGTAATCCCAGCACTCGGGAGGCTGAGGCAGGAGGATCGCTATGAGTTTGAGGTCAGCCTGGGCTACATAGTGAGTTCAAGGCCAGCCTAGATTGCATAGCAAGACCCTGTCTCAAACAAAACAAAACAAAAACAACAAAAATTATTCATAGCTGGGAGCAACTAAATAAAATTCATTTGGAGATTTTTAAAGGAGGCTTGAAGCTTTGTCTCCAGTTTCTATCCCATCTGTACAGTTTTGACAGACTTGTGGCAGAGGCAGATGACACATGTACTAGAAACATCAGTGTTAGTTTAAAAACTAGGCAGTTTCTCTCCACTTGGTACTATGACTGAACACCTCTGGCTAACGCACTAGCTGAACAGAAGACAGTGGAATCCTCTCTTTGAGTATAACACCATTAATTTATAAGGACACAGTCAAAATTACCCTGGCTATAAGAACATATTGTGAACAATGGGGCCACTGACTAAACTTCCAGCATCTTTCGATTTATATCTTCTTCTTCTTCTTTTTTTTTTTTTTTTTTTTGTGGTGGTGGTGGTGGTACTAGGGACTGAACCCAGAGCCTTGGCACTGAGCTACACCTCCAGGCCTTTTTAAAATTTTTTATTTTGAGACAAGGTCTCTCTAAATTGCCCAGGCTGGCCTTGAACTTTCAATCCTCCTGCCTTAGCTTCCCAGAGTGTAGTAGTACTGGAGAGTCAGAAAGGCCTTTCAGAGGATTTTCTCCCTTAAACTTCTACTTGAAGGATGAGAATCTAGCTATTTGAAGGCCAGGAAACAAGAATTTCAGGTATCTGGAACAGAGGACAGGCCCTGAGGTGAGAGGGAATGGTATGTACAAGACCTGGTGAAGTTCCAGCGCAGTGATGGAGAAAGACAAAGGGCTGAGTGGAGATGCAGATGAAGGCCAACCTGCTCTTTGTGGCTTCAGAGGCTGTCACAATAAGAAGTTTTGGAGGATTTTTGTTTTGTTTTGTTTTGTTTTTTTGAGGCAGGGTCTCGCTATGTAGCTCAGCCTGGGCTTGAACTATGTAGCTCAAGCTGGCCTCGAACTCGCAGCAATACTCCTCCTGCCTCAGCCTCCCAAATGTTGGGAAAACAGGTGTGCGCCACCATGCCTGGCTATAGAAGTTTCGTTATTTTTTCTAGGTTGGTCAGACTATGCCCAGAATACTGTGAATTCCTTTCCCCAACTTCACTAATGAACGTAGCATCTGTTGAATAAATACACTTACTGCTTTTGCTCTCCATTTTGATTGCATCTGTTATTAAAAAATACTATTCAGGGTTGAGGATTTAGCTCAAGTGGTAGAGCACTTGCCTGGTAAATGCAAGGCCCTGAGTTTGATCCCTAGCACAACCTCCCCTGCAAAAACAAACTTTTCAATTTCCTTCTTATACTCTCTTGTATCTGAGCAGCAGCTATGTATTAAAAAATGAAACCATATATATCCCAATTTCATTTTTTGCCTGAAAGACGTAAAAATAAATGGGCCCTGCTTTCTTCTCCATGTCTTGCAATCAATTTGTTGTTCCTTTTGTTAAAATACGATTGACTTCATGAAAGGTCTAAAGCATTTAGGTCAATTTAAGAGCTGGGAAAACATCATGCTATTAGTTCTCAAACTATTTGAGATGTGACAAAATCAGGGGATAACCAAACAGAAGAATGAATGAACAACTGAAGAATGTGAATGGAAAAAGCATGTACCTATATTACAGTGCCAAACAGTACTATGTATTTTAAAATGATAAATTATAAACTACTTCCAAAAGTGGTTTGAATGTGGGTCATTCCTTTTGTAACTCAGCCAAACATGTGAAGATTTTCTCCCCTTCTTCGTTCATTTCTTCTATTAGCCCTTTGGACATTTGCCAAGTGGCTGTAACCTAGTATCTGGTTGGGAGGTGGATACTATTGCACTCGGGCCGGGGGCTCTCATTTACCTTACCTACCTCATCTCCGATGTTAAAACACAGCAAGGCTCACAGTGCTAGTCCTTTATTTTCACTCTACTGTTTTTAGAACATCCTTTTTGATAACCAGTGCTTCGAAATTTTTAAAGATCTCTATTAATAAATTCACAGAAATATCAAATCTAGTCTCATTGATGTGGGTGAAATTTCTTTTCTAAAGCAACTTCCCCATCCACTGACTTTTTTTTTTTTTTTACTTATAAGTTGGCTGTACTCTCTCTAGGTAGAATCTTACTACCAAATAGAATGAGTACCAAAAGCAAGGGTGTAACTGTGTTTTGTACAGTAAGGCAGAGTTAAAACTCTATCAATATTACACAGAATCAGATTCTCAGTGTTAGAAAAGACTTTAAGGACCATCTGGTACAACTACCTATCTTTTGGGGGGTGGTTTCTGGGGATCAAACTCAGGGCCTTCACCACTGAGCTACCCAACCTCAGCTACCTGTCTTTTATGTGTGACAACCAGGGTTTCTTAACTGAAGTCAATATTATTTTCAGGATGATAAGGGGAAGGAACTTCAATAAAACAAGTCAAAACTGTCAAAGAAATGATCTGATTCCAGCTAACATAAAAATTTTGTTTGCTTCCCATGCAAAGTGAAATTACAATGAACTATCACCTTACATCTGTTAGAATGGCTATTATAAAAAGAAAAAAGGAAAATAAATGGTGAAGCTATGGAGCAAAAGTATCTTTGTACACTATTGGTAGGAATGCAAATTGGTACAGCTGTTTCGGAAAACAGCATAGTGGTCCCTCAAAAAGCTACTGTAAATCCAAAGAACTACTGTAAATCCAAAGAACTACTGTAAATCCAAAGAACTACTGTAAATCTGTATATTCAGCAACTCCACTTCTGGGTATATAACCGAAAGAACTAAAATCGACGTTCTGAAGCGATGTCTGTACACCTGTGCTTATTGTAGCACTCACTAGTTACAGTAGCCAAGCAGCTAGGAACAAAGGAAAGAAAAAGAATTGTATACAGTATATACACCTAAAAAAAAAATGCAGTCATTCACAACAACATATCTGAAATCTAGAGAACATTATGTTAGGTGAAATAAGCCAGCCACAGAAAAATAAATGTCTCATGATCTCACTTAAATGTAGAATTTTAAAAAGTCGAACTTATACAAGTAGAAAGTAGAATAGTGGTTACCAGAGGCTGAGGGCAGGGGTGGATGGGCAGGGAAAGGTTGGTGAAAGAGTACAAAGTTTTAGTCAAGAGGAATAAATTCTGGCGACCTACTGCACAGTTAGTAATAGCGATTATTCAGTGGATTTTATTATTTCATTTTTAAAATTTCATTTAACTTTTTGAGACAGGGTCTCACTGTGCAGTTTAGGCTGGCCTTGAACTCACTCTGTAGCTCAGGTTGGCCTGGTACTCCTGGTGATCCTCTTGCCTCAACCTCCCGAGTGCTGGGATTACAGGCTTATGCCACCACATGGGCTTGTTAAGTGGATTTTGAATGTTTTCACTATAAAGTGAGGCGACGGATATGTTAATTAGCCTGATTTGCTCATTCCACAATGTATACTTGCACTGAAACATCACATTGCACCCCACAAATATATACAACTATTTATCAATTGAAAATAGAAATAAATCAGGCACCCTGGCAAATCCTGTAATCACAACTGCTCGGGAGACTAAAGCAGCAGAATTGGAAGTTTGAGGCCAGCCTGGGTAATTTAGTGAGATTCTGTTTCAAGATTTTAAAAAGGCTAGGGATACAGCTCTGCGGCACAGCGCTTACCTAGCACGAATTGAGGTCTTTGGTGATCCTCAGTATCGACAAAAATCAACAAAATTTTGTTTTCTGAGGCAACCTGCATAGAAGTAATGAAAGTCCCCGCCTTTCAGCAACTGCACCCGCAGGGCATACAGTATAAATAACCCTAAAGCATTATGATAAGAACCATGATAACATTATGTGTAAATTTGCTCCCGGCTCTCAAAGATGGGAAGAAGTGATTACATCCCAGAAGTTGCACCTTCAGAAGACAATGAAAGGTTTTCAGGAATGACAAAAAGTAGCCGGGGGCGATGGCAGCCAGCTGTAGTCCCAGCTACTCCAGAGGCTGAGGCAGGAGTATAGCTTGAGCCCAGGAGTTCGACGCCAGCCTGGACAACACAGCGAGACCCCAGACCCCATCTCATTCAAAAACAAACAAAAGAGCCCAGCCTGTTGGTACACGGTTGTAATCCCAGCACTCTGGGAGGCTGAGACAAGGAGGATCGAAAGTTCCAGCCTAGCCCAGGCAATTTAGGGATTTAGCAAGACTTTCTCAAAAAAGGGCTGGGCTGGGGATGTAACTCAGTTCAAAAACCCTGGATTCGATCCCCAGTACATCACAAAAAACCGCAGGGTGGGGAGAGGCTAAAGAATTGTCATTCCAATAAAAAAGGAGACAATGAGAGTATCCTAACCTTAGGGAACAGCGCGACCATCTCTTCCTTACACCTAGAGACAAGAAGCTGCAGAAAGATGTCTGAAAAGGGGCCGCAGCAAATCACATTTTAAACCGCGAATTTCTACATGAACTGCACATTAGAATCACTAAAAAATCCCGATGTCCAGTCCTCACGCCAGACCAAAGATATCTGACTGTATGGGGGTGGAACTCATGGTTTTTTGATTGCTCGTTTTAAAGCCTCCAAGGCGATTCCAAAGTGCAACCAAGGTTGACAATCACCGTTTTTAAAAGGAGACGCACAATATTTTAAGCATAGCTTTTGAGGAGGGAGAAGGTGGCGGTAGGCACACGTGAACTGAAAGCCCTTGGGAGCGGGGCAGGGCGGCCACTGTAAGAGCAGATACAAAAACCTAGAGCCTGCAGCAGAGGATTTGAGGACTTTCTGTGTTGGACTCCTGGCATTTGGGTGACAGTAACAAGGTCAGCATATACCCAATTCTCTCAAAATTAAGCCAGCCTGCCGGCGGCCCTACCCTAACCCTAGTCACATTTTCTCGCACATTTTCCCACAGTTTGAAAAAAAATGACAGCAACGTTCTCTCTCCCACGCAACACGTTTTAGACGTCTATGGGAGGAGCAAAGATCTGAGAAACCGAAAACGCGCGGCCACTGCATTTTTCTTCGTGATTCCAGAACCACAACTCAGGAACGGCCAGAGGGGACCTCCCGGCTCTTGTCCGTGCCACGCTAGGGAGTGATGACCAAGTCCTCGCGGCCAGCTGGGGCCTTTAGGATGCCGCGACGGGGGGAAGGAGCGAGTTTAAGGGCCGGGTAACCGCTTACGTGTACCGTGACGCGGTACCGGCCCAACCCTGGCTTCCGGCGGCTCGCGGCTCCCTTTTCCGCTCTCCCTCCCATGCACCGGCCTCGCCCCACTCCCACGCGCCTCCAGAGCTACCGAGCAACACAGAACGGGGAACCCTCGCAAGCTGCTCTCGGAAGGCCCCTTGCTGGTTCCCCTTCCGCTCGGCCCAAAGGCTTCTGCTCTGGACCGTCAATATGGACGCTACAGCAGCCCGGCTGAGCGCCCTCTAAGCAGCCGCGGAGGCGCTGCTTCTCTGCGGCTGCAGTCGTGCCTCCCCACCCCTCCCCCCTTCCCTTCCCTGGGGCCCGCCGGCTCGTCGCTACATGGGGGCGGGCCTCCGCGGCCGGCGCTCCGCTTCCTGTTCAGAGGCTGCGGGACCGTAGGCGGTGGCGACCCAGCCCGCGCCCGCTTCGGCGCGGTGACCGAGAGCCCGGGAGGCTCAAGGGCTGCGTCTTGTGCCGCGGCACCGACCCCAGCCCAGCGCCGCCATGGCTCCAGTGCAGCTGGAGAACCACCAGCTGGTCCCGCCCGGAGGCGGCGGCGGCGGCGGCAGCGGCCCCGCGTCAGCCCCGGCTCCTCCTCCTCCCGGAGCCGCCGTGGCGGCGGCTGCCGCGGCGGCGGCCAGCCCTGGCTACCGACTGAGCACTCTCATCGAATTTCTGCTGCACCGGGCCTACTCTGAGCTTATGGTGTTGACGGACCTGTAAGTGCCGCGAAAGCCATGCCTGCTCCCCAGCCCCCCCTTCCCGCCCAGCCGGCGGAGAGAGGGTTGCGCCTCCCTTTCCCGGAGAGGCTGCTGCTTTTTCCACTTGGGCTGCTTAGTCTTCGAACTCCTGGAGTTCGGGGAGGTGGAGGAGAAGCATTGAATGGGGGGTCTTGCTGGCAACGAAGTAACCAAGACTTGCTGGTTTTGCGTGTTGCTACACTTTCGTTGAAGATTGTCTTTGGGATTTTTGTCCGAGTTGCCAGCAGAACTCTGTTAATTTCTTGGCTGGAAACATTTTAACCCAAAGCCCAAAATTGCAGTTCAGAATTTAGAAAGACATAAGATTTGAATTTAAAAATAAAATCCCAAAGACGGGAAATCTGTTTTACAGCCTCTCGACAATATATTCGAAATGTAAGTAGTAATTGCTTCTGACTGGTTTCACGCAGGAGATAAGTGTGTAAAGTAGACCAACATTTTAGATTCTGAGTATTTCTGTAACGTTTGAGAGCGAAGTCTTCATGAATTTAGGGAACGTAAAATATTTTTCGTAACCACCCTGCTGTCATTTCAGTCACCTGGGTACCTGTGAAATGCCTTGGGGGCATGATTAGGGTGTTAATCCCTTCAGAATAGGATCAGAATGCTGTGTAAGGATTCTGTGTATGTAGAGAAAGCGCTATAAAGTTTTGAGGCTCAGTTTTACATCTTATAACCTAGTTTGAGAAAAAGTGAGTCCGTATTAGTTTTGATCTAGATTAGTTTTTATCTTTTATCGATTGTAAGAGTTTAGATCAGAGTTTTCACTTGAAATACATTAGTATGCAGATATCGGGCTGTTGGTGATACAGTAATTTGTTACTAGAAACTTACTTACACATGACTAAAAGAATTAAAAGTTACACTTGCTCTTGCAAAGTATCACTCTCACTCAGTTTTGATGTATTGTACTTCATTGAATGAGACAGAAACAGGTAAAGTTAAAGAAGCCTCCCCCTGTCTAATGACACATTTAAATAGCTGTCATGATTAGAAGTTATTGTAATAATATACTTCTGAACCTTTTGTTGGATTTCATAGAAATCCAAGAGTATCTATGAGACAGTTTCATGTATGTGAAGATTCCCTGGCCTATGTATATAGCCTGGGAAAATAAGTATTGAGGACTGCTGCTATCAGGGTTTGTGTGCTTTATTTTTCTCTGCGGGATTTGTAGAAATTTCTTGAATTATGGTGCATTCTTTTTACAATTTAGGACTTGGTTTATGATGAGCGAAACATCTGTTTAATTGCTGTAGGATAAGTACATATAGTCCTGTGCCCTTTGTATGATGGTGATTCCTATACATACGTCTCCAACACAGACCTCTCTGCACTCCACTCTTAATGTCCACGTGCCTACATTTCAGTATCTAATTTCAACATACCAAGTCCAGATTCTCTCCTCCACCTCAAAACCTTTCCTGTCACTCTAAATACTATCTTCATCCTTTCTGTTGTTGCTCAGACTAAATATTTTAGAGTAATTCTTGGCTGGCTCCTCTTCCCATCCCACACCCAGTGTACATCAGCACATCTAGTCATCTCTGACTTGAGAATCTGACTGCTTCTCAGGGCTTCCACCAACTGTTGGTCCACGCCACCTCATCCTTAGTTTGCATTCTGCAATAGTCTGCTGGTTGGTATCGCCGTTGCTACCTGCCCCCTTGCTCCTCTGTGGTTTCTTCTCCATGAAATAGCCTAAATCCCCAGCCCCAATCCTTTTAAAACTTCTCTGTTCAGAACTCTCTAAGTGGTTCTCTGTCATCTTACTTAGATAAGAACCTGTATATAGAATGACTATAAAATTTGCGGTTCAAACCAGTACACTTTTGAGCATAAAAAGGTGCCATTGATAATAGTGTCTGAATAACAAACATAGAACCAAGACTGTCTTGTGCAAACTGGGACATGTGGTCTTTTAGGGGGGAGGTGCTGGGAATACGCTTGCTAGCAAGTGCTCTACCACTTGAGCTAAATTCTCAACCCCAGGTCATTTTGTTTCTAAGGCTCTACATAATCTGTACCTTTTCTCCCTTGCCTCTATAATTCATGTCCTCATACTCTGCTTATTCTGTTCCAGCTACACTAGCCTTTTTGATACTTCTTTGGAGTTCCTGATACACTTACACTTTGGAGCTTTTCTCTTCCAAAAACCTGTGTGGTTTGCTTTCTTTCTTTAGGTCTTAGGTCATGTATAACTTAGTAGAAAGACTTTTTTGGATCACCCATAAAATAGTACTCTGTCTCTTCATGATATCCTTCTTTTTTGGTGCTTTATTTTTCTCTACAGTACCTAACTGCCGTCTGACATTGTTAGTATGTTGTCATTGTCCCACCATTGCTGGAATGTAAGCTCTAGGACGACAGGGATTTCTGTTTGCTGCTTTCCCCAGGGTCTAGAACAATCCCTGGTACATACTCAGGGCTTAAGTATATATTGATTTAGTACATGAACATTTTTATGCTTTACTTCTTCCAGCGTTTGCATTTTAGGACTTGTACCTCAAATGGTGAAATTTGGGAATTTAAAATAGATTAGAAGTTATGGGAGTAAAGGGGAGGCAGGCAGAAAAGCCTGTCTTTTGTCCCCAAAATGATAGAGCTTCTGATGTGAGACTATCCTTTTTAGGGTCTCTAGGGCAGGTAAGAGGAGCTGGAACCGTGAGTGGTTCCTGTTCTTTGTGCCCCCAAAGGATCCTCTCTCTCCTCTTCCCCACCCTCAGAAGCAACACACCCTTCTCATTTTCTCTCTCCCTTGAGGACAAAGCTGTTCTTCAGGAGTGTTCTCAGGAGCTTTTACATGTGGAGGAATTTGGCAGTGGCTGCTTTTATTCGTAGCCTTCTAATAAGACCTTAATTTCTGCTTTATCCCTTTTCTGGCCCTTTCAGTCCTTACCTAGTTCTCTTTATCATTCTGATCATAGCTTGAGCTTCCATCTCACTCTCTTTCCTGAAAAGAGCAGGAAGCCAGAGTTCATTTTAACAGTTTCCCCTCTTTGTACCTTGAGCCTTTGGAAGTGGCTTTAGTTTTTCTGACGCTGTGGCACATGGGTGGGGGAACATCTAAGGGACTGAGTGTGTATTTCTGAAGCTCTGACAGAGGTGGG
Source organism: Hystrix cristata (assembly GCA_004026905.1). Taxonomy (NCBI): domain Eukaryota; kingdom Metazoa; phylum Chordata; class Mammalia; order Rodentia; family Hystricidae; genus Hystrix; species Hystrix cristata. The sequence goes on along the minus strand of PVJO010001280.1, from coordinate 134,681 downwards.
GCAAACATGAGAGTTGTTCAGGCCATTGAACCTTAGATCATGGGTTAACAGAATGTAGCTATTCAGGAGGCAGATTACGACTTTCTAAGCATCTGCAGATGTGAGTGCATTAAATGGTCTTAATTTATCAGGGAATAAGTTGACATTGGTTGCTGGCTGTTAATACTGGAACACTAGCAAAAAGAAATCAAAATACTGCTGGAACTGTTGTAAAGTGATAACAGATCTTTTCATCTAACCACCATGCAGCAGCATCATAAAACCCTTGATCAGCACTGGTCCATTCTTGTGCTTAGCTTCCAGTTTTGTCCACTCTAACAAACCACGGAGAGATTATTGCTCAGAACCAAAGTATCTGTTAGGTACAGGGAGTTTAGCAACCAAGTATTACTCCTGCTTCTGTGATCATTTTGATCTTAAAAATATATTCATAGTGTGCTGAAGTGAGATTTTGGCTTTTTAAAATGTTTAAGGTTGATGTACCTTTTGAAGCATTTTGAATGGAGAGAAACATTCCTTTGTTGGTTTTGCCCTTACAACCATATTGCTGGGAATTCATAAGTACAAAGAGTATGTAGCCACATGAGCTTGTGGTAGTTGTTTACCTAATTTCTCTGGGTATTAATCAAGATATTAATAGAGTCAGTAAAGACCATTATCAGATTTTGATGAAAGTATGCATATATTTAATCAATTTCTTTTTCTTCTTAGATTACCAAGGAAATCTGATGTGGAAAGGTGAGTACGAAAAAACCTTAAACCTGTCTCTGATTTTTATTGATCCATCTGTGCATATGAGTATTGCTGATACAAGGCTGTGGATTGGAAACCATGTATTTAGGGAGCACTGGGATATGTAATTTTCTCATTCGTGGCAATACTTGGGTGTGAGATCAGTTCTAGATTTTCTACTCTACAAATCTCTGTTGAGTGACTGACTAGTTTAAGTTCCTGAGCGGGGTGGGAAGATGTAGAAGATACAGAAGATATGGTCCATAATAGAAGCTGAAGAGCAGACTGACTTTAGAAAGGTGGCTGCTAATTTACCATTTGCTATAAGACGCTATTGGATATCTTTAGAAAATTGGCATTTGCCTCTTGCTATTGCTGTTTCATAGTTGAGAATATTTTGGTTCCATTGAAGTTTGGGGCTTAAAATTTAACACTAGTATGTTTCCTTAGGATAAAAGAATAAGATAAATAAGCTTTCAGATAAATCACGTGATGGGATTTTTTTGGTTTTGCTTTGTTTTTGGTATAGGGAGTGAATCCAGAGCCTTTGGATGGAGCTACATCCTTAGCCCTTTTATTTTAATTAATTAATGAATTTATTTATTTTTTTGGGTGCTGGGGATTGAACTCAGGGCCTTGTGCTTATTAAGCAAATGCTCTACCACTTGAGCTAAACCCCCAACCCCTAGCCCTTTTATTTTTTGGTTTGTATTTTATTTTTTATTTATTTATTTTATTTTAATTTTTTTATGTCTTTTGAGGCAGCGTCTCGCTATATAGTTGAGGTTGACCTTGTACTTACTATGTAGCCCAGGCTGGCCTGGAACTTGCAGTGATCCCCCTGCCTTGGCCTCTCAAGTGCTGGGAGTACAGGCGTGCGCTACCACGCCTGGCTACTTTTTGGTTTTTAATTTTGAGACAGGGTCTTGCAAAGTTACTGTGTTGCCTAGGCTGGCCTCAACCTTGCAGTCCTCTTGCCTCAGTCCATATCTGGGATTACAGGTGGGCGCCACAACACAGGCTTGATTGTGATTTAAATTGTGACTATAGTATAGGTTACTTGTCTGTATCTTTGACATTACTTACACTTCTTGGTTGATTTTTAAAAATTTTTTAATTCCAAGTCACTAAGGAGGTGTTTAGTATTTGTTAATGGCTCCACTCCACTGCCAACCTCTAGTGTCTTTTTTGATAGATCAAAAAGAGGGGCAGAAGAGACGACTGGGAAGGTTACCTGTGTTATGGTTTGGCGGGTCAGTTTTTTTGTTTGTTTGTTTGTTTTGTTTTTGTTTTTTGGGGGGGCTGGTGCTGGGACTCAAACTCAGGGCCTTGGTACTTGCTAAGCAAGCGCTCTACCACTGGGCTAAATCCCCAACGCCTGGCCGGTCAGTTTTAAAGGAAGAAAACAAGTCAGATTTGCTCTGCCCACTTTGGAATAGGAAGGGCACTGGGCCTTTAGAAAACTGACTCATGCTTCCTATCACTTGAGGAAATCATGTTATAATAGTTTACAAAGAGGGACATCTTATTTCTAGTAGAGGAGCATCTTTAGGAAACCAAATTAATAATATATAAATCTGTTTGTTCTAGGACAGGGGCAGAGACCTCACAACCTCTAATCTGTTGCTGAGTTAGAGTGACAGTACTGAGACTCCTTGCCTTGAGGAGGCTGCCAGATTTACCCCCCTTCTGGGTATGGAACCTAGGGCCTAGCACATGCTATGCAAGTGCTCTACCTCTGAGCTACACCCCCAGCCCTGCCAGTTCTTAATGTTCATTCAACACTTCTGCTGTGCCTCAGTCTTGCCTGTCATGCTCTGCTTGTTTTCTCTCATAATCTGTTTCAGACGCTGGCAAAGACTCATAAATGTGCCCTTGATTTTTCTCTTTGTAGAAGCACTAATCATACTGTTAGCTGATTTTAAGCCACTCAGGTTGTTTGTGGGCTTAGTAAACTCTTGATAGCAGCTCGACTCTGTAGCCTTTGGGATTGTACTTGTTTGGGATTGTACTTTAGCAAAAACTTTGGTGCATTTCTTCATGGTTGTGGTAAATACAGCGAGATGCAGAAATGTGGGTTGGGTCTGTAGTTCATTGAAAAGCCATATAATTTAGGTCAGAGTCTACTTGGAGAGAGGTTGGTGCTTTGCTGGGTCCTGTCATTAGTCCTAGCATGTTGAATGGTTTTTTCCCAGAGTCTTAAGGTAAACTGTGAGAAGTATCAGTTTTGTAGCTACCATGAGGGCAAGAAGTCTAGGTAACAAACACAATGACAGCATAAAGCTTTTTGTGAAGTTTCACGGTTTTATGAGATGATAAAAATACTGATGCGTATTGGGAGAAAAAACATGGAAGTGGGCATAGCATAAAAATAGATATGGACAGACCTTCTGCCTTTTATTTTTAGTACTCTATTTTCTTTAATTTGGATTAAATAATTGAATGTATTCAAGTTTGTCACTGAAGTTCATTTGATAGAAGAGTTGCTCAATTAAATTCTTTAATTATACAGTTTTAAAAATTGTGCTTTTGCAAGATGGGAAGTGAACCCTTTCTTTTATAGAAAGAATACAGTGTCAAATTTTGGTAAAAGATGTATTTTAATACCTTTCTCTTACAAGAAGGCTTACTAGTTACCTACTAATTTCAGTTATGAAATTCGTACTTTATAACTCCTAATTTGCTCCCCTCTGTGACCCAGTTAACTTCTGTCATACATCCATAACTTTAGTGTATTTTAATAAACAACTTATTTTTGCAATATGAGATTACTTTAAAAATGTGACTCGCTGCTTGAACATAGTATTGGGTTTATTACTCTTGAGGTAAAAAGCATATGCAGATTATATACAAAATGTGTTAATACATATTCAGATAAATATTTTGGACTTATTGTAGAGAAAGTTTTTTTTTTAGCTCAAATGAAATTAATTGTGAAATATTCTAATATGTTGCTTCACTAAAAATTGCTTTATAGGAAAATAGAGATAGTACAGTTTGCTAGCCGGACACGTCAACTCTTCGTTCGATTATTAGCTTTAGTGAAATGGGCTAATAATGCTGACAAAGTGGAAAAATGTGCGGTGAGTTGAACTTTTGATTTTACTTTGTGTAGAGTAACTTTGAGCATTATAATAGACATAGTTTCTAATTTTAGCTTTAACACCTACTAATATAAATGACATTACTTATGTAAGTAAGCATATTTCTGTATGATAACATATAACGTATAACACATTTCTGTGGAAACCTAGTGTGTGTTTATGGACATGATCAGAAAGAAGAGTTGGAGATACCTGGAGACATCAATTACATGAGGAGACTATGAGACTAAAGAAGGGAAATGGTTAGCTTAAAAATTATAGGGTTTCTTAGAATTTGTAAGGTTTTCCCTTAAGTTTTGCTTATTGGTTCTTGACACCCTTATGAAAATAGTAGGGTTGGTATTTTCTTCCTATTTTGCAGATGAGATGATAAGCTTCCTAGAAATTACATGGCTTCTTCAAGGTCACAGGGTTGACAACAGACTTTATCTGTTCATTTGTTTATTAATCTACTCAGTCTGTAAACCTCTATTGAATGCAGGTTACAGGGCATGGTGGATGGAGACTCCAATAGGGCACAGTCCCTGCTGTCAAGAAGGCCATAGTTTTGACTATTGTATTACTATTTTGAATTCTAAGGAGTAACGTGCAGTGAAGTATACCAAAAATCCTGAAATCTAACCCCCCATAAGTTTTAGTTATGTTCAAAAAGCATTAAGGAGAACTATCAGTAGGGATATTGTTTGAGCTCACTGAGCTGCTCACTTGGGGAGGATGATGTGGCGTTAGCAGATGAGGCACACAGTTGCTCCTGTTTTACGGAAGTTGCTCATAATGAGAGGAATGGAGTTCGTATTGGAAGGAGTAGAGTGATTATCTTAAAATGAACAAAGTGCTGGAATAGTAAGAACATTTAGCCTGTTGAATTGAGGTTAGCTTTCCAGGCCCAACTCTACAAGGCCAAGTAAACTTCTAGCTGCTGTCGCTTACATTTGGGAAGTGGAGGGAAGTGGGGAGGTTCTCTAAGCCCAACAGTGGTGCTCAGATTCCTTTTTTTAATTTAATTATATAATGCCCTTTAAAAGTGTTACCAGTTTTTGTAGGTTAAAGTAGAAAAATAACTTCACACTGTGTAAATTATATTTAAGGGATTTTTAAGTTCTCTGAAGTTTACCAGGCTTTCTGGAAAAATTAAAATTAGTAGCTATCTAGTATAAAGGTGCCATAATAAATTTATTTTGGCATTCTAACAAGCTAAGTTCAAAATATTTTTATAGCAATTTTTATATTTGCAAATCTATGAGAGTTTGGTTATTCCATAAAATTTAACTTCGGAAAGAAAGCTGTGACAGTGTTTTGGCACATGGTTTTCCTGACATCTCACCTCAATTTTAGCTTACTATGTTTGCCTAGTCTCTGTTTCACTAGATTCCCTTGTCATTAGGCACAGAGCCTATGTGAAAGTGGCCAAAATGAAAGGAAAAAGAGGCTATGAACAAGTTGAGAATTAAAAATTTTTTTCGAAATTAAAAAAAAAAACCCACTAATTTTAATTGATGTTAATGCACAATTCCAGCCCTGGCAGCTAAGCCAGTGGCAGGGCTGGAAAAATCCCATAAGACATACTGGTATTCAGCCACATATTTTCTGTCTCTGGGTAAGCTGATGTCCCTCTATATAACATTGATCAAAGGTTTAGGGGGAGAATATTTTGTACCATATATTAAGTTTTCCTTACGGGGGGGAAAGAGTTTCTGTTTATTCATCTTATTTGTCTGTTGATGTGATTAGGAAATTAAAGTTTGTAAACAGTCTTTTGTACACTGTAAAGCATCATTGAGAATAGTTTTCATTATAAATATTAATGAACAGGCTGAATTCCAAATTTATATGAAAGTTTACGATTCACTTCATTGTTTTGGAAATTTGGGCTGGGCATCAAGTTCAATGAATCTATTTTAGCTGAAATGGAGACACATGGTATAGTATTTCTGAAATGCCTAATGTTTCTTTTTAATAATTAGTTAATTTGGGGTAATGTTTTATTGAAGATGTTCAAATTTTTGGTAAGAAGTTAGCTATTCTGGGCTATATCAAAGCCAAATATTAATTTTTTTTCAAATCTGATGATAAGTCCCTAATTATACCATGAGTATTTGAATTACCTGTTTGATAGTGCTAAATTATATATTTCCATACCATAATATCAAATAAAATTGGAAACTCTTGGTTTCCTCCTTTTTTTCTTCTTTTTTTGAGACAGGATGTAATGAATGTAGTCTAGGCCAGCCTTGAACTCTGTAGCCCACGCTGGCCTTGAACTCACAATCCTCCTGCCTTAGCCTCCCAAGTGCTGGGATGACAGGCATGCGCCACCATGTCTAGCTGTTTAACATTCTTCTACTTTTCTGAATTGGCTGTTCACATAAATCGTATTCCGAATAAAGTTCCATATTGAACTTGCATAAAATTTCAGTATTTTTGTTTGAATACAGGCACAGAGGTGTTGTGTCAGGGATAAAGTCCATCAACTGGACAATTAAAAAATTATTCATATTTTGACACTTATGTTCTCAATCTAGTGAATGTGTAATTAGTCTCATTAGAGGTTCTTAATAGATAACAGTCTTTATCCATGCTAGATATATGATGTGTGTAGCTGAGTGGGTAACTGCAGTTTATAGGATTCTGATGGTAAAATTGTCCACATAATGTTTTGTCTAAGCAAAAGAGAAAGTCTTATTCTCTTTTAGCCCTCCCCCAATAGCTTTATTGAGATATAATTCATGTAATAATATACTACTCAACCATTTAAAGTGTACAATTCAGTAGTTTTTGTTATATTCACCAATTCGTTTAACCATCACTGCAGTCAATTTTAGAATGGTTTTTTGTTTTGTTGTGTTTTGTTTGTTTTTTGGGTGCTGGGGATGGAACTCAGGACCTTGAGCTTGCTAGGCAAGTGCTCTATCACTTGAGCTAAATCCCCAACCCCTAGAACGTTTTTATCACCCAAAAAAGAAAAACTATCAACCCCCTCCACAGGTCACCTTTAGCCCTAAGCAACCACTAATCTACTTTCTGTCTCTATGGATTTGCTTATTTTGCATATTTCATATAATGGAATCATATCATGCATGTTCCTTTTTCCTGGCTTCTTTATGTTTTCATTGTTTACTCATTATAGCATATGTCAGTTATTCATTCCTTTTTTTGGCTGAATTGCGTAGATGATAATACTGCATTTTGTTTTATATGTTTATTGGTTAATGGGTTTGGATTGTTGTCAGTTTGGAGATATTACAAATAATGCTGTGGTAAATAGTTATGTACAAGTTTCTGTATAGATTTATACTTTTATTTGTCTTGAGTGTGTACTTAGGGGTAGAGCAGATGTGTCACGTGGTAATTCTGTGTTTAATCATTTGAGGAAAATGTCAGACTGTTTTCTGAAGTGGTTGTATCATTTTACATCCTCACTAGCATTGTATGAAGGTTCCGGTCACCACATCCATGCCAACATTTGATGTTTGACTTTTCGAGTAGCCATCCTAGCAGATGTGCAGTGATACCTCACTGTGGTCTCGGTATCCATTTTCCTGAAGGCTGGCGATATTGGACATCTTTTCCTGTGTTTGTTGGCCATCTGTCTGTCTGTCTATTGATTGATCTAGCTGTCTATCTTCTTTAGAGAAATGTCTGTTTGATGCCACTTCAATTCTTTTTTTTTGAGTGTTGGGGATCAAACTCAGGACCAATTCAATTCTAAGGGGGATTATTGTTAACCATATTAATAATCAGTGTGTGAATACTTAAAAGAGCAAAGAGCATGATTGTTAGGGACCTAATCGTTCACTAATAAATTACTCAGAACTGAAGTTTTATCTTTATTAATTAGATTTCTGAGTCAAAGGAATATAGCTGAAGCTAGCGTATTTTGAGTTCAGCAGTTGTATCATTAGTTACCTGTGTTTAGGAGGGAGCAATGTGGACTGAATAAACTGGCGTCCCAATAGGACTGATGTAGATCTTCCCACAGGGAAGTCTCTGGTATTCTTTGACCTTGACTTTGGTTTGATAAGCATTTTTACAGTGACTTGAGAAAAGGAACTCGTAGTATGACCTAAATCTGAGTGTGAGCCAGTTCAAAGTTGATAGTGTTTGCAGGGTCATGGTTGCTAAAAGGTAATATTGGTGGTATTGATAGAACTCTACTGTACTAGTCATAGGAGGTAACATCTCTACTGGCCTACGCTGTGTAGTGGTCTAAGAGGAAAAAAATTTTATTTTGGTTCCATCCAACTTCTCTGAGTATTGGCCATTTTCTTTGGGCAGATGTCTTCGCCTAAACCTCAATTTTCTCCCCTCTAAGGTGATGGTACTATTTCCTAGAGTTGTAAAAATCAGGTAACAATACAACTGTGGAAATACGGAACTAAGAAAACGTATAGCATATTGCGTTCATGATGTATTAATTCTGGGTGCCATGTTTTAAGTTGGCCACTGACAACTTGTTTGAAAGACATAAGACAGGGAAGTTTACGTGTGGTTCTAGAAGAGAACCAGAAGATAAGCTTCAGGGAGGTGCTGTTAGCTCTGTGATGTGCTCTACCGCCAGTAGTTCAGGCATCCTTATGAGATGCGTTGAGTAGAAAGCTTAGTAGAAAGGATTTCTGGGGCTGGGGATTTAGCTCTGTGGTGGAGGGCTTGCCTAGCAAGTGCAAGGTCCTGAGTTCCATCCCCAGCACCCCAAAAAAAGAAAGGATTTCTGTGTTGGACATGAAATTGCCCTGAATGTCATAAAGCGCAGTGTTTATTGAGTGTTTCCTGTGTGCTAAGCACTGTTCTAAAGGTTTTGTTTGCATTAACTCTTAATCCTCAGAACAACTTTATCAGATTAGGAATCATTTCACTGTTTAAAAAAGTTGAGGCACAGGGAGTTTAAGTAACTTCCCCACGGTTATGGGGCTAGTACGTTGCAGAGTTAAAATCGAGAGCAAGGCAGTCTAGGTCCGGGAGCCAGGCTTTTAACTACTTCGTTACCAACCAACTCTGGAAATGATTAAAAGTAAAAACCATTTTACTCTGTTTACTTTTCCTAACTTGCAAGGCGTACCGTATATGTAATGTTAAGGATGGAGAAGTGGATTGGAAAACGTTTTGCTTAACGGAAAATTACTGTTTTAATGTCAAATACAAATGTATTAAATATTTCTTCAAATTACTGGGAAAGCTTTTTAATACATTTGAAAAACTTATTTCTTTGGAAATATGCTTTGGAACGAGTAAATGATACTTAATGTAAAAAGTAGATAGTTTTCAAGGCAGCTGAATACAGTTATCCTTTGCTTTAAAGATGATCTCAAGCTTTTTAGATCAGCAAGCCATCCTGTTTGTGGACACTGCTGACCGCCTGGCCTCATTGGCTAGAGATGCTCTGGTCCACGCACGCCTGCCTAGCTTTGCCATTCCGTATGCCATTGATGTACTGACTACTGGCTCTTACCCACGGCTGCCAACTTGCATTAGGGTAAGTGTTTTGCCCCTGAGTTCATTAAAGTTGAAGGCTTCGGTAGGGGAAATTGGGGGGTTTTTACAAAATAATTTGGGGCCAGAATATGGGTAGGTATCAAAATGGGTGACTTTTGGGGCAGAGCGATGGTGGTGAACAAATGTACACACTTCATGTTCATTTATTCTGTGGCAGGTTACCAAGTTGGCAGTGCACTGTATTAGGTTTTATACTTTTAAGAAGTGATACTAAGTTGTTCTCATAAAGGGGGCCTGAAGAAGCCTTGCTGTCTGATGGTCTTAGCTAGGTGACTAGAAGAATTGTTGGCGCTCTAGTGCATGGCAGTAATGGTGAGCTATTACTGGATGTATACTGCAGAAACAAGTGATGAGATTCTCTTGGATAAAGTAAGAAAACACGTAAAGACAGACCCAGGTAAAAAATGATGCCCTGGGCTCGGGTCCCCAGCACTGCAAAAACAAAACACAAATAACAAACAGCAAAGCCTCTTTATAAACTTTTTTTTTTTTTTGGTGCTGGGGATGGAACTCCTTGCATTTGCTGGGCAAGCGCTCTACCACTGAGCTAAATCCCTAACCCCTATATACTTTTTTAAAAACTCCAGTACTGGGGCTTGAACCCGGGACCTTCTCACTGAGCTATATCCCCAGCCCTTGTTTTGAAGTGGCCTTGTAAGGCCTTGCTAAGTTTCCTGGGTTGGGCTTGAATTTATAGTCTTCCTGCCTCAGCCTCCCAGAGTGCTAGGATTACAGGCACGTGTACCACCACACCTGGCATGTACACTTTTTATACATTATTTAAAAATCATTTAAATTGTTTTGTAGGATAAAATTATTCCTCCAGATCCAATTACCAAAATTGAGAAACAAGCCACACTTCATCAGCTTAATCAGATTCTTAGACATCGACTTGTAACCACAGATCTTCCGCCTCAGCTCGCAAATCTTACTGTTGGTATGTACCTGAAGAGTGTGTGTGTGTGTGCGTGCGTGTGCGTGCGCTCATAGGGGGATGTGGGTCTTACCATATTACCTAGTTGGTCTCAAACTCCTGGGCCCTCAGCTTCTCAAGTAGCTGAGACTGCAGGCATGTGCCACTGCACGTGGGTGAAATCTTGTTTTTAAAAGATTATTTTCTTAAATAGGTTTTTGGGTTTTATTCAGAGAAATATCATTCATTGTGAAGTTTTGACCCACAGTTTTGGTGGTGTTTGCATCTGTGACTTGGCAGCTCTGTCATTCTCTTTGGTGCCTAAAATACAATACTGGTATTTGAAGCTGGGGAGAGGTTGAAATCATCTGGGGCTAGAGTAGAAAAGAGCTCCCAGAGTTGAGCCTCAGGAATATGCTGTTTATGTTGGAAGAGTTGCTTTTGGTTTCTTAATGACCTGGATGCTAACTACTGTTTATGCAGGAACACTAAATTGTCTGAATACTAATGAAGAACTTTGGCTAGTTTAATTTTCTTACAAACAAGACTGAAAGTTCTAAGTTAGCGGGAGATTGCTCATTTTTTAGCAAAGTACACTTTTTCTTTTAAAAGCAAATGGCCGTGTGAAGTTTCGAGTTGAAGGAGAATTTGAAGCCACCCTGACAGTGATGGGAGATGACCCTGATGTTCCATGGCGTCTTCTCAAGTTAGAAATTCTGGTTGAGGATAAGGAAACAGGAGGTAAATCATAAATACTGACTAGATCAGAGGTGTTGTTTAAATGTTTCGTGTTTTTATATTATTGAAGTATTCCTGCACAATACTAAGTGTGTGTAGCAATTTCTCCTGTAATTTGAGGTACATTTTATGATCAATATACTGTACGTATTCACTATAGAAATTTCAGTGTTTCTCAGACCGTAATAGTCTCTGATTTCCATAAGTAATTTTTAAAAACTTACTGTTAATGTACAAGTCGTTAGCTGTACTATGACATGAGCTATATACCTTTCTGATTAACTGTCTTCTTTTCTCCTGCCAATGGAAGATGGGCGAGCTTTGGTTCATAGCATGCAGATCAGCTTTATCCATCAGCTGGTACAGTCGAGGCTCTTTGCTGATGAGAAGCCTCTTCAGGACATGTATAGCTGTCTACGTATCCTTCTGAAATTTGAGACTTGCCTTGTAAGGATTTTGAGTCTCCCTTAGTCCTGAACTGTAGCACCCTGGCGTCCCTGTTCCCTAACTCCCTGCCTGTTCTGGGTAGAAATAGAGGTAGGGAACCAGACAGTGTGAAGAATAGTGATACATCTATAATAAAACAAATTCACAGTTTTATCGTTGGCTTTGCAGGCATTCCCGAAAAGTGATTAGTTTAAAATAGTACTGTTGGGGGGAAAAAAGAGTGCTATTTGGTCAGTGTATGTTTTCTAAAGTATGATCAATTAAGGGGCAACCTGGACCTTATGGTTTGCTAAATTAAATATAAAACCTTTTCTAAATTTATGGCACAAATTTTACCACTTTTTGGAATGAATCATTGGAGAAATATTCCAGAAAATTCATTCAAAGGCAGCCTTTTTCTTTTTCCTTTTCCCTTTTTTTTGGGGGGGTGGTATTGTAGATTGAACACAGTGTCTGTTCTGAGCTGTGTCCTCAGTGCGTCCCTGTTTTTTCTTTTTTAATTTTTATTATTATTACTATTCTTATTTTAGTGTTGGGGATCAAACTGAGGGCCTTATGCTTGGTAGGCAAGCACTCTACCACTTGAGCTAGATCCCCAGCCCTTCTTTTTTTTTAACTTTTTGAATTTTATTTTGAGGAAGGATTTCCCCAGGTGGCCCAGGCCAGGTTGAGACTGGTGATCCACCTGCCTCAGCCTTCCAGAGTACATGGCCAGCTTTTTGAGAATAGGTCCTTTGTGAAGTGAAGGTTACCTGTACTTGATTGGCTATTGGAGTCATATATTATATTACATTTCCTTAACAAGCTCTCAGATTCTTTCTGCTTATCACTTCAGTTAGAAGTGCTGCACTCCCAAACTCTAATGTTAATCCGGGAGCGATGGGGAGACCTTGTGCAGGTAGAAAGGTATCATGCTGGAAAGTGCCTCTCCCTCTCCGTTTGGAAGTAAGTAAAATTGGTTCTGATAAGTTCGTGGTGTGACTAAATACTCTCGCCTTTTTGCTTTCTCCCTCTCATACATCTGATTTAATGTATACCAATAAGCTGTATGCCTGTAGTGACACATTTTTGTGTAGTAAAGTTGCATGGCATTGTGTAGACCACCTGAGACATCCATAATTGGCATCTTTCTTTGAACATTGCATGTTTTTAAATACATAGACGTTTATCTGTTTGTGCTAAGACTTACTGTTCTTTAAAAAGATAGAGATTAGTTTATTCTGGGCTCATTCCAAATTGTTAAGGGTTATTAGGTTAGATTGTTACCACTTTTTGAAACATGCTTGAGTATCAGTTTTCCATTTTCAGTTATACTTTCTAAGAACTTTGTTTTACAGAAAATTTGTATCAGGCTGTTTGCATTCTCCAGTTCCTATTTGAACTTGGCTTGTGTCCCATTTTCTGTAGAGGAGTTGGGTGAATAGATAGTGCCTAGAAGACAGGTTGCTCTGTTTTAGGATTATTTGTATGTGCATGTATCATAGTTTTAAATTCTGTATCTGTTTTTTAAAATGTATTAAGTCAAATGTTAGATTACAGAATACCTGTCTTTCTTCTCAGTATTAATATGATCTCTTGTAAACACTGAGGGCCTGCCAGGTTCTAGGTTCTGGTTAAGATGCACAATAAATTGTTTCTATTTTATTCCAAAAATTAACAAGCTATGTTGAAAAAAATTGTTAATATTTCTTTTTTCTATTCAGTCAACAGATTCTTGGTAGAAAAACAGGGACCGCATCTGTTCACAAAGTTACAATTAAAATTGATGAGAATGATGTCTCCAAGCCTTTACAGATATTTCATGATCCTGCTCTGCCAGCTTCCGATTCCAAATTAGTAGAAAGAGCCATGAAGGTAAAAGTTTTCATTATATTTTAATATAGGTTAAATGAATATACTTAAACTTTAGACAAATTCTTTAGAATACCTAATTGTTCCTAAAACCCTGAATGAAACTTGTTTTAAATGTTATACTTCTGCATTTTTTTTTTAACATCTGGTACTATACTACATAATTTAAAAAATGTTCTTTCTTTCCTTTTGTACTGGAAATTGAACTGAGAGGGCTTTGAACTCAGCACATGTTCTACCACTGAGCTTTGCCCTCAACCTATTTGAAATTTTATAGTTTAGATCAGACCATCATTTTCTATTTAAGGTCAGGCACTCAAACACTATGATAATTGCCATATATATATAGTATTTTGATATATATTCATCAAAATGTTAACTATAATCTGGGCATGATGGCTCACACCTGCAATTCCAGCTACTCGGTCTGAGGCAGAAGGATCACAAGTTTGAGGCCAGCCTAGGCAGCTTAGTGAGACCTTGTCTCAAAATTAAAAAGGGCTAGGGAAGTAGCTGAGTGGTAGAGCTCTTGGCTGGCATGTGCAAGGCCGTCTGGGTTCAATACTCAGCCTTTAAAACAAAAAATAAAACATGTAGTTTTTGAGGTTTCACAGCCATATAAGTTAATTTTAACTCAATTCTGTGTAAGTTAATTTTTAACTTTATTTTTACTTTTTAACATTTAACATGATTCTAAAAGGAAGTATCTTGAAGCACCAATAATCTCTCAGACTTTAAAAGTAAAAATGGTTCAACTACACGTATGATTTTGTTTTCTTGTTTGCGCAGATTGACCACTTATCAATAGAAAAGCTCCTGGTTGACAGTGTCCACGCAAGAGCTCATCAGAAGCTCCAGGAACTGAAGGCCATTCTTAGAGGCTTCAATGCCAATGAAAACTGTAGGTGTTTTAAGTTGGCATTCTGTTTTGTTTTCTTTAAATTAATATTCACATTTGTTTTATGAAGGGTCTTCCTTAATAGGACTTTTTCCCTGACACACTGGTTTTGTTGTGTAGGCTGAGCATTTTGCACATTTTAACTTATAATCTACTTCCTAATTTTTCCCTTGTTTTCTTATTTATTTAGGTTGGCCACGTTTTTGAAATGTTTGTCTGTTGTCTCTCCTTAGAACTTTTTCCCTATTGAAATGGAGCTATTTTAACATGAATCTTATTTCTTTGAGTTTTTCTTCTAATGATAAAGCAGAACTGCAAGTATTTGTAATGTTTTAATAAAATATGACTGAGTAAAGCAAAACTCATCCTTTATCTGTATAATTTTTTGAATTATTAGTATAGCAATAAGGTTCAATTTAAGAAATGTAAATATAAATACATAGTGGAAAATCTTCTACACAGAGCTTTGGGGGAAGTTTTGCAGATCGCTCTAGCAGCATTTTGAAGAGATGTGACTATCTGGGTAGCCAGAAGGTACAAGTTGAGCTGTGAACTCTTGAACAAATGATTTATACACTTTGGGCCCTGTTCTCCATCTATAATATGAAGGTTCTAGTCTGGGCTCTTCCTAGCTCTCTGGCTCTAGTATGAGTGTGCTGCAACAGTGGTTTTTCAGCTCAAGGTGTTTATAGTGTCCTTCCTAGGTGTTGGAGAAAAGTGTTTCAGGGACAGTAACTTGAAGGTGAGGGAAGAGCTTGGGTGTGGCCTTAGTCTCTCCAGCACTCCTTTAATTGGGGCATTCCAGAAATGAGGACTGCTAGAGGAAAGGGTCTGCTGACCCATCATTTTAGGGTATAATACTTGTTTTTTAAATTCATGGTCATTTATTTATATTACTCTTGTATTCTTTTTGTCATTGTTTTTTGAGACAAGGTCTTGCTGTGTAGTCCAGGCTGGCCTCAAATGAGATCCTCCTGCCTCAGCCTGCCAAGTGCTGAGATGACAGGCATGTGCCAGGTGCCTGGCTTCATATAGTCTTATTTGGTCTTTTGGGAAGAGCATGCTTTAGTAAGATCCTTTCCTGAGACCAGGGACTGTAGTCGTCTTGGTATCCTTTAGTACAGTTGCCCTTAATCAGCTGGCTTTTCTTCCAACTCCTAACTGGAATAACCTGAGGAAACAAAGCACTTACAGATCAGAGCATTTTAGGAGGGGGCTAGGTAAATGCACAGTTGCAGGTTTTGGACAATGCAGATGGCAATGAGTGATTTCCTGGGGAGAAATGGCTCAGGGGAGAAGCAGTATGGGACTATGGGGAGATAAGAATAGGCCATGCAAGGCAGTAGAGGTAACTTGAGATACAACAGGGCTCAGTGCATAGCATTGACTAATTCTTGGAAGCCAGAGTGTACTTCCTTGTGTTGACTTTACCTGCCAGCACTGGAATCAAGGCATTGTGGTTAGTTTGAAAGCTGTGGGCCACATATAGCCATTCTTAATTGGGCTTGGTTCCTTCTACTCATTTTCTGTAAAGAAAAATAAGGACATTGACATGGGGTTGGGGATTTAACTCAAGTGGTAGGGCGCTTGCCTAGCAAGGACAAGGCCCTGAGTTCAAGCCCCAGCACCTCCCCCCACCCCAAAAGAATAAGGACATTGGCAGTCATAGAATATATTCATAGATACCCATCCAAGTATTGTCTCCCTTTTGGACTATATTCCCTATCCTCTGATTCCCTATCCTTTTCAAGAATACTGTCTCAGTTCCCAAAATTAGTTCTCCATTGCTACATGTCAGAAATTGTTTTGATTTAAAGAATACCTTTGTACTCCATTAGGAATTATAACTGTATAGAAATGTGAAAATCAGCAACCCTGTTTCAAATTTGTAAGTACTTTTTATTATACTGCTTAATATAGTAAGTTCAGCAGAATATCCTTGATTTAAACTATTCTGTCACACTGGTTTTGAATTATAATATGTTATGAAAGAAATTGCTGTTCTGTTCTGTTATTTCTCTGTTTTTCTGTGAAACTTCTCTTGGGCTTCGATATTAAACATTTGTATAAAATACATATTAAATATACTTGAAAGAACTTTAATTTCATTACTTAAATGTCTCCTGAAAGTTTTTACCTTATTAATTTGTTTGATAATTTGTATAAAAGGTATCAATGATAACTTCACCCATGTGAAATATTGCAAGAGGTTTTGGGTTATTTCTTTGATTCATAATGGAATACAGATAACGTACACCTTTGTGAACTTTTTTTTTTTTTTTGGTGGTGGTGGAGATTGAATCTAGGGCTATACACTCTGTGTACTACCACTGAGTCACACCCCCATCTGTCACTCTGCTTCTTAAAGCACCTTCACAGACTTGTCATTTTCATCCATCTAACAACGTGTGGCATAGAGAAGATGTTCTTGTTTTATGAAGTAGCACAGAGAATTTGTGCCTGGTGAAAACCTATCACCACTCTCCTTCCTCCCCACCTGCCTTTCTTTTTTGTGCTGTAGTTTTAGAGGAAGTTGATAACAAGAAGAGGATATCTCTTAGCCAGGATGGTGGTGCAGGGCTGTAGTCCCAGCACTCTGAAAGGCTGAGGCAGGAGGATCACAAATTCAAGCACATCTTGGGCAACTTAGTGAGACCCTGGCTCCAAAAAAAAAAAAAAGTAAAAATAAAAACAAAGAAAGCTGGTGATGTAACTCAGTACAAAGGCCCTGGGTATCCAAAAAAGGAAAAAACAAGAGGATCTTTATTTTACAACCCTTAATCTGATTAGCACTTGTTATGTTTTCAGTGCTCTGCTTGTTTACTGGATTTCATTTTAACAACTTGTGGGATTAAGGGAAAAGTTAATTGGGCCTGTTGGAAGTACTGTGAAACTAGATCAAGTATATTGTCAGCTTTGGGGATTTGTGTTTAGCAGTTGCCTATATTCTTATTTCATCTATGACCTCAAAATGAGGTACACAAATAACTTGAAAAATTTTTTTCCTATGTAATCAATAATGTTTAATAGATTTCCAGTGTTTCTTGAAACATCTGGGCCCTATCAGAAAAAAGCACTCTTTTTTTTAATGAACATTAAAAATCTTTAAGCTATAGATGACATTTATTCTATTTACCAGACAACTAATTTTCTTTTTTATATTGTTCAAATAATATCAAGAATATGCCTAAAAATTAGCTTACTACCAAATATTAAGTGAAAGTAAAATTATAACACAGCTAACTGATAAGATTGACTTTTCACTAGCTTTTTAAAAAATCCTTTTGAAGGAATCTTGGATTTTTTTCTTTCTTTTTTGATGTAATAGTTGAGATGAGTGTGTTTGTTTCAAGCAAATTTAAAAATTACATTCTTCCTTTTGAACTACTACTAATTACAATAATTCTACTCCAAATTTTGCAGAGTCATGTTTTTCCTCTAACATTAAAGATCTTTCAATAGTTGTTTCTCCCCAACGAGAAATACTTTTTTGGGAAAATATTCAGATAGAAAAATAATATTTAATTGTCACCTGTTCAGCTTCCATAGAGACTGCACTTCCAGCTCTGGTTGTTCCCATTTTGGAGCCCTGTGGGAATTCGGAGTGCCTACATATTTTTGTAGATTTGCATTCTGGAATGTTCCAGTTGATGCTCTATGGACTTGGTAAGTTACTAAATCATATGATGGCTCAATGTAAGAAAACCTTTGTGACAAAAGAAAAATTAAAATGTTCTGCCACCATGTCTTGGAAAGGATGATACGTGCAGTGTTGAAAGTAGGCATGGAGGGAATAACTGGCTTATGTCTGTTTGTTGGGGCTCTAATTTAACTCTACTTTGGATTTTCTTGTACCAGAAGATAAACTTCCCAATATAAAGTATATTCATGCTGTTTCTCTATATAAAAGTAATAATGTTTGTGGCTGATAATTTTTACATTTATTTGTCGAGTAGCTCAGTTTCTGTTTTGCCACTGCTGGTCGAGGGACGTGGAAATGACTCCAAGGGACTGTAACGTCATTTGTGGTAGAGAGCATATTTATGACAGTGTAAATATCTGTGATGACTTGAGGTACAGAGTCCTGGAGGAACATACTTTGTTTTGGCTTAAACACAATAGAAATTAAAGTTTGGTTTTAAACTTGTTTTGTACCAAGTTGGTGTTCTGAAATGATGAAGTACTTACTAGGAACTTAGTGTTTTTCTATTGCTCCTGGAACAGTGTTCTTGAATGTAAGCACATGTATCATTTGAAATTAATATTAAGGAAGAGAGATTGGAAATAGAAGGTATTATGGTCATACTGTATGGCTATAAAGGTAAGTTTCTATATGAGCTACTCATGGTAAATGACCCATTGCTTTGAATCACATCACACTTACGATGGTTAAATGACAAACAAATGGTTCGTTTATGAAATCTTTTAACTGTGGTCCTAAGCCAACTAGGCAATTGTTCTTTCAAGCTTCTTTGTTTTCCGGATTATTGAATAAAACATGTATAAATAATAAACATAAATGTATACAAATAAGAGAAATAGCAGAATATTGTTTTTTATGGATGTGTGTTTCTGTTAGATTAAGCTGCTCTAACAAAATACAATAGGAATTTCTTTTCTCACAGTTCTGGAGGCTAGAAATTCAGGGTATCAGTGTGGTTGATTTCCAGTGAGGGCTTCCTGGCTTTTAGGCAGCTTTCTTTTCTGGCTATGTTCTCACATGGATGGGAGGAAGGGAGTACTCTCACATGCCTTCTTACCATGTCCTCTAACCCTCATTAACTCCTAAAGTCCCCTTCTCCAGATATTGTCACATTGGAGGTTAGGCCCTCAACATAGGAACGTGGGGCATTCTATAATAATGTGCTTTTTTTTTTTTGACATACCAATTTTTTCTATAGTGTTTTTCCTCATTAGTTGAAATCATTTTTTGTTTCTTTTTTGCTTAGTATTTTTCTAATGTCATTAAAAATTTGGAATGACACATTTAGTAGGTCAGTCTTTAGCCACTAATTCTTGCTTATGCTAGAGACCATTTGTGTTTGGTAAATAACATTTTGATGGAATCTTTTAGTTTTTATGATTTTTAGAGTTCTAGGTCTAGTAACATTATGAGTTTAAAATGCTTACAAGTTGAAAATATTAACTCGAGTTTTGGAACTAGAAAATATTAACTAGAACTAGGAGCTTTGGTAATGAAAACATAGGAATAGAATTTTTTTAATTTAATTTTAATGGTACATTTTAGATGTACATGGTGATAACATTCATCATAGGGGATTTGTACCTGCACATGACATATCTTGTTGCTTCTTTTTAAGGAATAGAATTATTTGTGTATTACTCTTATTCTGGTGTTCATTTGCTATCATTTGTGTTATCTGTAACACTCCTGAGATGTTAAGGAAAAGAAATTAAGTTGGTTTATAGCTAATGATACATTTAGTTGCGTTTTTTTCTTGGATTTAGAAAGAACATAGTTTTCTGCCTGAAACAGTAACTTTCATGTAAGTTTTAGGCTACATAAAGATTTCGTTTCTCATATAAGCAAATAATTAATGAAGTGACTTATTCTGTAGACCAGGCCACTCTGGATGACATGGAGAAATCTGTCAATGATGACATGAAGCGGATCATTCCTTGGATTCAGCAACTTAAGTAAGTTTATTTTATTTCGCTCATGACTAAAAATGGAAACCTGTTTTGATAAGGATATATTTTCTTCTCAATCATTACTCTTGATCAGTCACTGTACTTAAGTTTTATGACGTGAAACTCGACTCCTTTTGGTACCTTTAGAATCTTAAATTATCTTGGCATAGGTCCAGGGCAGCAGTGCTTCATATCAAATTCCCCTCCAAAGCAAATGTAGGTGTGAAGAGCAAGACACTCGACTTTTTGTTTCTTACCATGTTTTCTCCTATACAAGCACTTTACAAATCCCTTATACAGTGAATTTTTTTTGTGTCAAGTGTTCTCTGTAATAGAGTCTTATTTGTTCTCTTACCCAGGATAATCTTCATGGTGTGAATCTACCAGCTGACACTGCCAGAATATTTATTTCTGCTTCTCTAACACCACCATTCAGTTTGTCTCAAAATCCATTAAATGTTTCCTACTGTTAAACTAAATAAAATTGCAAATGGAGGTGGTGATCATTCTGTTGGGTTTCACCTCTCCCCCCAACAAAGGTACCATTATGGCAACACTAACAAACTCTCTTAAAATTAATAAAACAAAATTCCAGGGAATAAAAATACATTTCAGAGATGAGAACCCAAACTGGCAAATTTAGAAGGGAGAGGGGAGGCTAAAAGACACAAAGATCGGAGTGTTCAGTGGGATCTTGTTTTTGTGTTTCTCTAGCCTTCCTCTTCTCCTTTTGCCAATTATGATCTTTTAAATACTTAAAAAATTCAATATAATCGGGGCTGGGGATTTAGCTCAGTGGTTAGAGTGCTTGCCTCACAAGCACAAGGCCCTGAGGTTGATCCCCAGCACCAAAAAAAGATAAAGAAGAAAAATTCAATATAATCAAGTAATTTTTTATTGACAGCATGTTTTTGCTGACAGTAGGTAATATATGAGCCTCTTTTGAACAGCTGTTTAGTTTATCTGTGTATTAAAATCATAGTTGTTATTCTGGGTAATTTCTAAAATTTTTAGTGTTTTACCATCCTTTTTGTGTATTTTGGCTAAACAAGCAAGATTTAAATACCTTAATAATTCACGCCATGCTTAATAATTCACGTCTTGCATAACTTGAGGTGGTTTGTCAGTTCTAGCTACCAGAAATATAACCTAAATCTAGAAAACCAAGTTCCTAAAGGCCTTTCTTTGCCTTATTAGATATAGATCTGTACTTTAACTCATATAATTTATTTGTAAGAAAAATCCTGATCATTACTTATGGTAGCACTTCTCAAATGATCTGTGATGAGTGGTCAGTTTATCACTAATCTGTCATAGGACATATATTTTTTTGAAAAAACCTTGTGAGATATTACTTATATGCCATAAAATCTACCCATTTTAAGTGTACAGTTCATTGATTCGTCATAAATCTAACAAGTTTTACAACCATCACCAACTATTGTCAATGTTATTAGATTCAATGTTGACCTTATGGGAAAGTTTGATTCAGTTCTCATCCAATTCAGTTTACAACCAGAGTTGTGGAAAGAATTAAATTTGTGATCCAAGGTACCACTGTATATCAATATTTGGGTCTGGTGTTTTTGTTTGTTTTTTCCAGTGCTTGGCATGCTAAGCCAAGGCTCTGTGCATGCTAAGCAGGCTCTCTGCCACTGAGCTACATCCCCAGGCCCAGTATTTAGAATTTTTAATGTGGCAAATAAGTTTGTTTCTTGCTTATTGTAACTTACCTAAGTTGAATTGATGATAGTACTAATCATGATGATTGTGAATATTTATCTGAACTGTTCCTGTGCTTTGCTTTTAATAATATACATAGGAGAAATACCAGTCTCACATAGCTTTGTTGGTGAGAATCAAAGTAGAGATTTGAAGGTAATTTTAGCAAGTTCAGTATATTTATAACTTTTGTCCAAAATAAAGCAAGTCATGATACATTTTCAAAATTGGTCTTCATTCCTTCATCAGTAGCCAGTTCTAGCAATTGATCCTTTAAATTTGTAGTCATATTTAAGTTGTGTTTTAATAGAAAAAATGATTTCTAGGTTTTATGCACTTTTTAGTAACAATTGGCAAACTACCCTTAAGATGTCGTATATTCTAACATGGTTTTAATGCACATGACTAGTTCATGATTTGTACCCCATACAATTCATCATGCAAATGTGGTAGCTCCCAGACTGATCTACAGCTTGTTCAACAACGCAGATGACTACTGATCATGAGCTTGGATGTTTTGCATTGTTATATTGCTGTGAAAATTCTTTTTTTTTTTAATTTTATTTTAATGATACATTTTCGATATACATATTGATAACATTCATCATTGGGGATTTGTACCTGTATATGATATACCTTGTTGCTTCTTTTTTTCCCGTTCCCCTCCCCTCATCCCCCCCCCTCCCTATTTACAGCTGTGAAAATTCTTATTTTGCATAGTTATTTCATCGTGCATTAGTGAGAGTTGCGAACCAATTATTTTATTCTTTTTTATATATTTAATTACATGATATCCTAACTTCCAGGATAATCAAAAGGAATGAGAGGAGTGCTATAGTAAATGCATCAAAATGGCTTACCTGAAAGGGAGAGGGAAAGAAGGTATCTGATACCAGTACCTGCCAGGTATACCAGGTACTTTATACATACACAATATGAAAAATGGGAATGTAAATCTCCAGCGACACCAGAAAATGAAGTCTTTTTATGCTTATTTATTATTTGTTGTTTTGTTTCATTTCATAAACACTTTAGACACTTTAAAAAGGATGTTGAAATTAGTTTGTACTGTCTTTAAAAGATAGGAAATTTGCTATTCTCTATAATAAACTAAGCTGGTATCGCAGACTTAATTTTCCCTTATAAGAAATCAGAATCATTCACATTCCAGTTTAAACTTACCAAAACTAGAACAGTTCTATATAAAACTGGAAAAATGATTCGTCAGCATGGTCATGTGTCCATTTGTTAGTTGAGTTAAATTTCAGTGAATTTTTTTTTAGTGGCCTTCAGTCTGCTTTTTCATCAGTAGCACACAGTTAATCAGAAAAGCCTATGATTTTACCATGTGATTATCTTTTTTAAATTAAGGTTTTGGCTTGGACAACAGCGTTGCAAGCAATCTATAAAACATCTGCCTACAATAAGCAGTGAAACATTGCAGCTTTCCAATTACTCAACTCATCCCATAGGAAAACTTTCTAAGAATAAACTGTTCATTAAACTTACCCGACTTCCACAATACTACATTGTAAGTATGTAGAGGGGTGGTTGGGGATCAAGTTCAATAATTCTGTTAGCATCCTGAATGGTTTATTGTTTAATTTAATTTGCAAATGAATATTCTTGAATACTTGACTTTCATATAGTGGTTCTCACCCCAGTGTGTGGGGCTGAGGGAGAGAGGAAGGCTGTGTCTTAGGTGGGGAACATAAGGCAGCTGCCATCCCTCACCTAGGATCTCTTTTAGAGTGAGACCTAGTTTGGGGTTGGAATGAGGCTTCTCCTGTGCTCAAAGAAACAGCTTGACAGCACTACTATGAAGGTTGGTGTTAGATAAATTTGTCTGGCTTCAGTTGAATATGAACTTGCATAAAGCAACCTTTTGTTGGTTGGTTGGTTGTTTTTTTTGAGACAAGATCTCCATATGCAGTCTAAGCTGGCCTTGAACTCGATATGTAGCATAGGCTGCTCTCAAACTTGGGATGTTCCTTCCTCAGCCTTCTGAGTGCCAAGATTACAGGCGTGTGCCACCACTCCCAGCTAAGGCAGCCCTTTAAATCTAGGGTGGCTGAAGTAGCTTTATTTTCTTGTCCTTAATTGTGTGAGGGCGTATTCGATTTTGTTGGTTGCTTGTACCTTTCAGTGCATAGGAAGATCCTTTCATTTTCTGTTTTCCCTCTTGCGGGGTATTTTCTAGTTGGTTTCTTGGAGATCTTAGAGGTGGTTAAAGTTTGTAAGAATTTGAAATATGAACTTACCCTCAATATATTTCTTTGGTTATAGAAATTTCTGAATATACCAGGTAAGATACTTACTTTTTTTTTTTAAGATACTTCTGAATAAGAATTTAAGGTGTTTGAAATTTTTAATTCAAGATTGATGGTTGAAGGTAATGGGAGTGAGTTTTTTTTTTAAAATATTGAGCTGTACTTTTTAAAAATAGTATCTTGAGAAGAATACCCTATGTAGGCTGATAGATCTTGAATTGCTTATATAGACTAACAAGTCTGTTATTGATGCAGATTTTGCTTTTTTCTGAATTTCAAAACATGATTTGTGGAACAAGATTTGTCACACAACAAAGGGCTATTATTTCAGTTCTCAGTGAACTGCTTGGTCTACATGTAAAATGATTGTGCAGAATACATGTATAATAACCAAACCTATGGACATGCTTAGCCACAGGCAAAATACAATTTACATGGCTATAATTTGAAAAAGATCTCTGACCTTATTTAGCATCAACTGACAGCTAAGTTTTAGTGTCAGTGCTCAGTGATAAAGCAATAATTTATTTCAAATAGCTTAGACCAAGACTGAATATTGGTTATACCCCATCCTGCGAATTTACCACTTAGGATGATGTATGAATAAAAATGGACATTAAGAGCAACAGAGGGGAGGCTTGCTGCAGGCGATCTCCCTTTAAATGGCTTTATGATGTTTTACATTTGTTGGTCAGCTTTATTGAGATAATTTACATACAGTAAAAATTCAGGCTTTAGTGTATGAGTTTTGATAAATGCATGGTTACATAACCTCTGTCTCAATCAAGATCTAAGACACATCCATCATCTCCTAATTCCCTCTATAATAATCACACTTCCCAACTGATAACTGCTGACCTCTTTTCTGCCTATAGTTCTGTCTTTTCAGTCTATATTTTTTCATCTTCATAATGCCTCTGACATTTATCCATGCTGTTATATGTATAATAATCTCTTCCATTTGTTGTAACGTAGTATTTTATGGTATGGATGTGCCACGGTTTGCTTAATTTACTAGCCATTGAAGGACATTTGCATGGTTTCCAGAGTTGGAGTAGTAGTGACTAAAACTGCTAAACATTTACATGTATTTTTGTGTGAGCACATGTTTTCATTTCTTTTGGATAAGTAATTGGGAGTGGGATTGTTGGGTCATATAATGTGTTTTATAAGAAACTGCCAGACTTTTTCAAAATGGTCATACTATTTTGCATTCCTACCAGCAGTGTTTTGAGAGTTCAGGTTGTTTTTCTTTCTTGCCAGTAAGTGGTGTTGTAATTGAGACAGTTTTAGTTGTTGTGCTAGGTGTACAATAGTATTTTAGCATAGTCCTAATTCATACTGCCCCAGTGGCTGATGATGTTGAACATCTTTCCATGTGCTCACTTGCCATCCATATCTTGTTTAGTGAAGTATCCATTTTACTTTTAATTTTCTATTTTCTGAGGTGCATCAGCAATGTAATGCTTTGCTAAAGAGAGCTAAGGAGAAGGAGTAATGAGAGAGACTCTCTTTTGAGAGATGGGAGTCTGTGTTGGTCAGGAGGCTTTTCTAATTTCCTTTCTTTTGTGTGTGTGTGTGTGTGTGTGTGTGTGTGTGTGTGTGTGTGTGTGTGTGTTTTGAGACAAGGTCTCACTGTGTAGCCCAGACTGGCCTCAAACTCGTAGCGATCCTCTTGTCTCAGCCTCCTGAGTGCTGGAATTACAGGCATGTGCCACCGTGCCTGACCTACTAGTGGCATTAATTTCTGTCACTAGGGTACTTTAATTTTTTAGCTAGACCTCGCAGCTAGTAAGGTGGTTTAGAGCAAGGTCTGTGTAGCCAGACTTTTAGGATCAAAGCATAAGCCCATTACTTTTTAGCTGTGAGACCTTGGATGAGTAACTTGGGATTTTGTGCCCCAGTTTGCTCATCAGAAAAATGAAATAATACCTACTTCCCAAGGTTCTTAGGAGGATTAAATGTGTTCACATCTGTAAGGTACTTCAGATCGTACTTGGCACATGGTAAGCTCCTTATCGGTATTAACCATTGTTGGTACTGTTATCCTCACAGTGACCACATTTTTCTTTTTTTTTTTTTTTTTTTTTTTTTTTTTTTTTTTTTTTTGGTGCCGGGGATCGAACGCAGGGCCTTGTGCTTGGAAGGCAAGCACTCTAACCACTGAGCTAAATCCCCAGCCCCACACATTTTTCATTTGAAAAATCAAGGTTTATTTTTACATATGTCCCAGTGAGATATAGTTGTCATTTTTCTCTGCTGTAATGGATTTTGTAGGATGTTTTAATGGTTAAGGGAGGCAGCAGGGCAATTTAAAGTGCATGCACAGAATAAAATACATCCTAGAAAATCTAGCAGACCCACTGGAGTTAGGCATACATTTTTTTCCACTTTATAAGCTAAAGCATGAATATCAAAAGCACCTAATGCTAATAATTTAAATGTTCTATTTGCTATACTTTATGGTTACTCTTACTTGAATCATTCTTCTTTAGTATGATCTACTTTGTAGAAAACAAATTATGTATTTACTAGGAATGTTTCTTTTGACATCATAATTGATTTGTCCTTATTTTTTAAGAAAGACGTCTTTATTAGGTTTATAATTCCGAGTCCTACTTGATGTAGGGGGAACATCCGACTCTTCTTGTTTCTCTGAGTCTCATTTCTGATTTGGGTCTTTGTAGGTTGTAGAGATGCTGGAGGTTCCCAATAAACCTACGCAACTGTCATACAAGTACTACTTCCTGTCTGTGAGCGCTGCAGATCGGGAAGATGGCCCTGTTATGGCACTCCTGCTGCAGCAGTTCAAGGAGAACATCCAGGACATGATTTTCCGTAAACCTGGGAAACAGAACAGAACTGGTACCAAGCGCAAGGTTTGGAAATGAGCAGAGATTTTGTATATATTATCTTTTTTGTGTTTTTTGCCTGTTTTTAGTATGGGAAAGAATTAAATACGGTTTTAAAGAGGACAGCAGTGATGTTTAAGTAGCAGTTGTCTGCATTTTCTTGGAAATGCTTCTGTTTTAGATAATAATTATACATCATTTTCCACAAGAGAACTTGTTAAACATACTATTTGCTACTAACTTACCAGCACTTGGGTTAATATTTGCCCAATAAATATTTGTTGAAAGAGTTTAACGGGGGGTGGGGATTGAGTTCGATCCCTAGCACCAAAAAAAAAAAAAAAAAGAGTATGACATTTGTTTTGGTTAACACTGAGCTTTTTGAGTTGTATCACGTATACCTTTTTTAACTACTATGTTTTTACTTAAATTCTTAGTTGTCTGATGATGCATGCCCAGTAGAATCCAAGAAAACCAAACGATCAGGCGAAACGTGTGCCTTCAATAAAGTTCTAGCTCACTTCGTTGCTATGTGTGATACAAACATGCCATTCGTAGGACTTCGGTTAGAGGTAATTGTTTGGAATAATTCTGGATATTCTAAATGAAAAAGTGATTTTTAAAATGCATTGCTTAATTAAATGGATTCAGTTAGGAGAACTAGAATGGTTGTGATCCTGTTCATTTTTGGATGGATGGGGCCGCAGTACTGGTAGTTCATGGTATACATGTAAAACAGGACTTATTTTGTCTCTTTGATTCCAGATTCTGGGCCTTCTGCTGATTATGTAAAGTAAATTCTCAGTGAAAAAATACAGCCAACTTTTAAGAATTAACATCTTACTTTTTTACCTCTTAGTAGGCACTTTCTGTAAGCCTATTACAGTTAGTTAGTTGATAAAGGGGTAGCTCCCTTTTTGAGTTGGTGAAACCATGCATATAGCTTAAGTGCTAATAAAACTGGGCTTTATGAGAAGTCAGAAGGAATATTAAACTGTATGTTTACTTTTTTCACCGGGAGAGAAGCAATTAGACTTACATTAGAATCAGTGTCTTTCAAGAACATATAGTTGTGCCAGGTATGGGGTACATGACAGTATTCCAGCACTTAGGAGGCTGAGGCAGGAGGATTGCTGTGAATTTGAGGCCATCCTGAACTACATAGTGAGACTCTGTCTCAAAACAAAAAGAATATATTGTTGTGATTCCCAACATGAAAGTAGAGGGAGTAGCAATTTGAATATTTTTATATTTCCAAAAAGAGGTTGGCCAAGGATTGACAACCCTTCATAAATGATAGATTAAAACTTTGATTTCTCTGTAGTGTAAAGTTTTCTTTTTTGTTACAGTCCCCTCTTTCGTAAGTTACTGCAAATGATAGATCTGGAGACAGGAAAATGAAATTTTTTACTGGGCTGATGATGATGGCCTTTAGAAGACTTTATGAAAATAGCTTTTATGCTTTGAAACTGGTTGGCAGTCCTTTTTCGTAAGAGGCTAGACAGTAAATATTGTAGGCTTTGTGGGTCATATGATCTCTCTTAGAACTCAAATCAGCTATTGTCATAGTTGATATTTAAATAAATGAGCACAGCTGTGCCCCAATAAAACTTTATTTTATAAAAATAGGCAGTGGACCAGATGCAGCCCACAAACTGTTATTTGCGAGCCCTGCTTTAGAGGACTTTGGGGTCTTGAAGCAGAGGGTAAGGTGTGAAAGTGTGACAAAATCAGTAGTTCAGAGAGAAATCCAAGCCTGGAAACAGACAACTAAAGTAGGTGCTCATGGCTTGGTGGCCCCCAGCTCCTAGAACTGTGAGTGAGCTGGGTGGATACCCCCTTATTTGGGAGCTACTAACCCTGGCTCCTAAATTGTACAGAGAGCATCTCTTTACTGTGTTCTTGGACTCTTTTCATTGTGGATTGATTATATAAGTGTCATTCAGTTATAACCTTTGCCATGGGATGGAAGGGTACATGGTGCTGGGACATTGCAGGGAATTTATGTCCTCTCTCCTTACCCACAGGCCAGATTTCACAAAAACGTGTGTTTTTGCAGGTGCACTGAGAGTAACGCCTGTAGACATGTGTCTTCTTTGTGCCCCTTCTCTGGACTGCTACACCTGTTGCATACAGAAAATGTTTTAAGAACACTTGTGTAGTACTCTACTGAATTCAGTCAAGGTTTTAAAAATCTACCTACCTTTTCTTCTCCCAGTGAAAATTCTAGCTATATTAAAAACAAAAGTTGGGGCTGGGGATTTAGCTCAGTTGTAGAGCGCTTGCCTAGCAAGTGCAAGACCCTGAGTTTGATCCCCAGCACCCCCCTCCAAAAAAAAGCAAGCACATTTTCTGCTTACAGTAATTAAGCCTGGGATGGGAATAACTAAATCTAACCTTAGCAGGGATGTTTATATCTCTGGTAGAACAGTGGCAACACCTTTGAGGCCATCAGCAGGGATGTTTATATCTCTGATTGGTAGAACAGTGGCAACACCTTTGAGGCCATCGCATTCTTTCCTTCGCTTCCTTTGAATCTGAATCCCCACTGGCCATCTGCTCGGTAGTTAGTTTTCTAAACCTTTATCCCCCCCAGGCCAGAGTCAGTCAGATACTTACAGCTAATTTAAATCCTTTCTGGACCAAGGTACGTATGAATCCTGTATCATAGGAGGCCTGGCAGTATCTGCCAGAGGCCAGCCTCTGTTCGGCAGATCAGATGACTCGGTAGCATTTCCTAACAACTTGGCTTTCTGGAGAAACTTGGCTTTCTGGAGAAAGTTTTTCAGGTGCTAGCCCTGCATTCATCTTCCTAACTCACCTTCTGAACCCTCCAGTTGGGAAAAAGATGCATAAATTGGAAATTTTCTTTTCTTGGGTCTCAGACAGAAAATAATTTGATTGTTAAAAAATAGAAAACTGTTAAAAATGTATTTCAGGGGCTGGGGATTTAGCTCAGTGGTTAGAGTGCTCGCCTAGCAAGCATAAGGCCCTGAGTTCAATCCCCAGCACCAAAAAAAAAAAATAATATATATATATATATATATATATATATTTCAGCAAAAGAATAACTATAAGAAATATTTGTTATAATTAGAAATGCGATGTGACTGTGACTTGAACTTGTTTTGGATAAACAATAGAATTTACACAAGAAAAACAGCCTTATTTTTCAGTTGCCTCATTTGAAACCACCAGATTTGATTCTGAGTTACTTCTGACTTGCCACAAAAATTAGGTTAATCTTAAACTTGAAGATTTTCCATCTTTGAAGGTGTTTTTTAAACTAAAGACTCTGAGGGCAGCTTTGAGTTTCACTAGGCTTAATGTAGTTTCTCAGGAAATCTAATGATGGGGACCGCTCTCATGACTGATGATAATGGTGTAGCTTTGGTAAAGACTGGTCCTAGGACTGACACCTGGAAAACAGAGACAGGAGTACATAGAAAAGGTAGGTTCCTTTGTAAATTAATGGTCTGTTATGATCGTGCTTTTCTTTTCCCAGTTGTCCAATCTGGAGATCCCACATCAAGGAGTGCAAGTGGAAGGTGATGGCTTCAGCCACGCTATTCGCTTATTAAAGTAAGCCCCTGTTGTGTGACTCACGGGGTGCCCCGCATTGCAGTCACACTTCCAGAGCTGTTTCTCCTTCGGTATGACAGCATGAAGCAGAGTCAGCACCTCTGGATGTTTTGGATTTCTGCATAGACTTGCTAACATCTAAGGAAAGATTCCCTTTAACTTGTGGAGTACAGTTCAGGATGATATGGTGTTTTAGAGTGTCTTTTCTCTACATTTCTTTTACTCATTCAGCAGATATTTACTGAATGGGACAGTATGTCAGGCTTGAATTCTGGTAAGTCTGTTCAGGATACTTTGGGTTCCTAGAAGTGGATGGATGATTCAGAAGTCAGAAGGGTATCCCTGAGGAAGTACCAGTTGTACTTGGCCTGAAAGAGAAGTAGTTATTAATTAACCAGAGGAAAGGGAGGTGGGGTGGGAATTTGAGGCCCTAGCTGGAGGGTGCTAGCATGAAGATATGGAGGGGGCAGGAGAGAGCTTGGCAAAGGAGTTCAGCATGGCAAATGGTAGAAAGATGAGGCTGGAGATGGAAGCAGGAAGTGCCAGATCCTGTAGGGCTTTTTGGGGCGGGGGTTGCTGGGGATCAAACTTGGGGCCTTGCACTTTGCTAGGCAAGCGCTCTACCACTGGAGCTAAATCTCCAACCGTCTGTAGAGCTATTGTAAGTGTCCTTAAACAATTTAAAGTTTTTGTCCTGATGGCACTAAGACGTCATCAGGTGATTTTAAACAAAAACCGTTATCGTTAGGTGGGCGTTTCTGAAGCTTAACCTGATAGCAATGTGGAGAGCAAATCGGAGGGAACGAGACTGGAGTAGTGAGACCAATTGCTGAGCTGGTTCACAGCACAATTGGTAACTTGGACTAGGTTAGGATTCACAAGGATTTAGGAGGCAAACTAGTCACAATTCAGTTGATGTCAGAGGTGAGAAAGGTGGAGGGGAGATGGCAAAGATGCTTCTCAGTTTTATCTTGGGCAAATGATGGATGGTAGTGGTTCTTTCTGAGATGAAGGACACTGCAGATGTGAGGTTGAAAGGACTTTCCTAAGTGTGAGGTGCCTCAATGTCTTCTGAGCAGGTGGGGATATACGTTAAGCTCAGGTTACAGATCCGAGCAGGAGAAGTAGATAGTCTTCATCCTGGATTGAGCCAGGGAAGTAAATTACATCACCAAGGATGAATACACAAAAGGAGACAAGCAGAGGGCTTAGTTCTAAATGGACAGAGAACAAGAAGCCAAAGGATGCTTAAAGTAAAGCATTAATGTGGCTTTGTGGGCTTTAAACAGTGATAGAGTGTGGATTTATAAAGCTGGAGTACCATGAAAGAGACCAGCTTTTTGGTCCAGAAAACAGTAGAGGGGTCTTTGTTGTGTTTTGCTTTTTTTTTTTTTTGAGGGGAGGAAGCATTTTACTGTTTCTTAGACGTTGCTTAATATATATTTTATTAGTTGCTGGGCATGGTGGCACATACCTGTAATCCCAGCACTCAGGAGGCTGAGGCAGGAGAATCACTGCGAGTTTGAGGCCAACCCGGGCTACATAGTGAGACCCTGTCTCAAAACAACAATTTTATATATATATGTGTGTGTGTGTGTGTGCGTGCGTGTGTGTGTATGTACACACACACACATACACGCACATATATATATTAGTATATAAGCAGTGAATTCCCCTGTCTGCCAAGACACAGATCTTCACATTTGAGCAGTGGGGTTTTAACTTTTGTTACATGGGAATCTGTATGTTCCTCTGGAAGGTGGAAAGGCCTAGCAAGTACAGTAGTGTGCACGTAACCCAGGTGCTATGGCCCTCATTTTAGGTACTAAGAGTTGAAGAAGTAGAATAGCTCCAGTTGTAGCTATCTTTTTTAAATTTTCATGGTACTGGGGTTTGATCCCAGAGCATTTGCATGGAGCTACATTCCCAGCCCTTTTTGTTTTTGAGACAGGGTCTCACTAAGTCGCCCAAGTTGGATTTGAACTTGTTTGTGATCCTCCTGCCTCAGCCTCTCAGAGTACAGGGATTACAGTTGTACACCACCACACCACACTCCTGACTTTTTTTTTTTTTGGTGCTGGGGATTGAACTAGGGTCCTTGTGCTTGCAAGGCAAGCACTTTAATCACTGAGCTAAATCCCCAGCCCCTCCTGACTATCTTAACACCATCTTTACTCAAAATTTGCAGGAGACAGAGCCAGTCTTATGAAATTTAGTAGGAAAATGTAATACTTTTGATTCTGTTAAGTTTTGAATCGGTTTGCCTAAAATACTGTAAGGGCACATGGCCTCCACTTTGCTGAAAATATGTTCTATTCTTGTTCAGCCATATCTCCTTGAAAATCTGTTGTGCAGACCTCTTTGGTGCCTCTCTGAGATCATAACATCAGATATATCACAGAAACTCCTTTATTTTTTCTGCTTCACAGACCTGTTGCCTTGTATAGAAGAGCCTCAATCCCACAGCATGTATGAGGCTTAGGACCTCATTTTTTTTTTTTGGACCTCATTTTGAGAGCTGCATGCTTATGATGCCTAGTTTGGAGCTCTCAGGCATATCTCCCAACTTCTGCACTCAGATTACAGTCCTAAGCAGTGGTCCTGGTCCTCTGGCCATCCCCATCAGAGTTTTTGTCACATCCATAGTACGTGTGTACGTGCGTGCATATGTGTTTATTTCTTGTAGCTTTTGCCACAAATGCACAGGCACAACTCTGTTCTTCGCAAGTTCCGGGGCTCTGCTTCTTCTGCATGTATGTGCAGCCTTTATGAAGCCTTCACTTTTTTAGGCGTACTTGTGCTTCTTTGACTAGCTGTTTCAGTGACCTCTGCTTTTGCACTGTGAGTGTGTTTACTGATGTTCAGAAAAAAGCAGATGCACATCTGCCCTAGAGGACCTTAGTTCCTTGGTTTGTTCCACACTCAGAAGGACTAGGGAAAAATCAGCCAGAAGCAGCTGTTTAAGATTGAAAAACGTTTTTGAGTTAGAATTTTTCAGGAAAGGTTAATCCATTGTCCAGGAGATGTCTTCCTCAGTTCTTAAATTTTGGCTGTTAGTACTTTGTAATATTTTAATTTTGTCAGGTTTCCTTCTAGGGAACTTGTCCCCTTCATCATGCCAGGAGGATTAAAGTTGCAACTGTAGTTTCTTTTTTATTCTGTTACATTTATGTCCTTATAAGTGAATAAATAGATAACAGATTCCCTGAAGTGGAGCCAATTACATCTATATCACAGGTTAAGAAAAGTGCCACAGAATGCAGTTTCAGGGTCTCGCTGTCTCTCAAATAGAAATTGAAAACATGCCAGCTTCTGTGCTAACCAGAAGCTTTCATTTTCTAACCAGGTGGGTTTCATGAAAAAACCTACTTAATATAAAAGGAAGAGCCAGATGTGGTGGCGCACACCTCTAATCCCCGCACTCAGGAAGTTGAGGCAAGAGGATCGCCATGAGTTCAAGGCCAGCCCCTGTTGAATAGTGAGTTCAAGACCAGCCTGAACTACATAGTGAGACCCTGTTTCAGAAAACCAAATAAATAAATAAAAGGAAGATAATGGACTGCAGTTATATTTTCTTTTTTTTTTTTTTTTTTTTTTTGGTGCTGGGGATCGAACTCAGGGCCTTGCGCTTGCAAGGCAAGCACTCCAACCACTGAGCTAAATCCCCAGCCCTGCAGTTATATTTTCAAGCTTAAAATGAAATATCTGAGTTGGCTACTTTATAACTCCTATGAGGAGGCTTATGTCTTGAGTGTAGGGATCGGCAAGTCTCAATATACCTATCACGTTGAAGAACACATATGCCACATGTGCAGTTTCCGTAACTACCTAAAATATAGTTGGGCAGACTCTTTCTAATAGTGGTAAAAAGTTTTATGGTATGAAAGATAATTTTTGAAAAACTTCAAAAGGTGCATATTGAAGAGGAGATATGCTAGAAGTTTTAATTGAGAAAATTTTAGTACATTAATTCTATTTTTATGTGACCTGTATAGCTTTTTTCCCCCCAATTTTTTTTCCCCACATATAATCTCTTGTCATTTTTTTTCTCTCTTAGGTTTTTTATTCTGGGTCAGCGGTTGTTGAACCTAGGGCAATGTCTGGGGATATTTTTGGTTATCACTGACTGAGAAGAGGAAGTGGGAGGTACTTCTGGCTTGAAGTAGGTAGTGGCCAGGGCTACATAAGAGTCCCCCACAACAAAGAAATGTCAGTATTGCCAAGATTAAGAAACCCTGTTCTAGGTGTTATATTCTGAATAAGGCTACTGAACCAAGATTCCATGTTTCCAATTACCTGTATTTTGTAGTTTTGTTCACTTGATATGTCATTATGCCAAATCTGAGAAATAACCATCTTCTCTATGAATTAACCCATTTCTCACAAAAATATGCAGCATACTACCAGTGTTTACTTAATTTTCAGTGATCAAGAATTGCTATGTTTTATAAATAGAAATACCACTACTAAAAACAGAATTCTATAAATACAATGATGTCTTTTGTTTCCAAAGACTATTGATATACTAGAGCAATGCAAAAATAATAAAAGTGAGATATTTCATGGCAGATTTTGGGAATAAGGTTAGGACTATAATCTGCCAATTTATTGGGGCAAATAGGAAATGGGTTAAGATGATAATGTGTAAGCCAGGCAGGGTGGCGTATGCCTGTAATCCCAGCACTTAGGAGGCTGAGGCAGGAGAATCACCGCAAATTTGAGGCCACCCTGGGCTACATTAGTGAGTGTAAGGCCAGCCTGAACTACTTAGTGAGACCCTGTCTCAAAAAAACCAAAAACAATTTTTTAAAAAAGGGAAGGAGATAATGTGTAATTAATATATCACCTCATTAGTTTATCCATTACTGAAATTACTAATTAGTAGCTAAACTATATCACCTCATAATGTTTTGTGACAAATGAGATAGTTCATAAAGCTGTAGAAGGAAAATGGATAGGTAGATATTTTTAAGACGCCAAAAGCTACTCTGTTCCTCTTGTAAATGACATGCATGCATGTATATGCATGCATGTATGTGTGACAGACAATATGTATGTTAAATGAGTTAATGCATGAAAAGCTCCATCACAGTGAGAGTTACTTTACAGAGGAGGAAGGGGCCATGGGGGATAATGAACCTGGAATTTTGTCATGGCAACTTGAGGGGATTAACATACATGAATATCTGCTCTATCAGACACAGTAAGCATTTTCTCTATTGTTTGGCTATTTTTTTCCATCAGTGACCCATAAGGTAATTCTTTATTTTCTAGTCGGGAAACTGAAATTCTGAGAGGCTAAATATGGCCAAGTAAGAAGTAGAATGCATGTTCCTGACTCTACAGCCCTTATTCTTTGTACTGTGTTGGCATGTCTTCAGAGAGTAGCTTTACAAGCATTTCATTCACCTTAGCTTTTTTGGAGGATGTTCTGATCTTATGGAACCACTACTCTTGATTTTCATTTTATAGGTATGGTTTTTTTAAATAACAGAATTATGAATAATGACAAACCGTTACTTTGTTAAAGTGAGACATCCTAATCCAGGTTGATATGAGTTAAATAGGATAAATACTGTTAATTATTGTGAAATCATTCCCTCCTTTGCAGAAGATATCTAGAAGTCAAATTTGAATGATAGCTCTGATGTCACACCTTGCTTGTCATTGTGTATATTGTGCCTTGTCTTTCTGCATAAAGTATACTTCATATGCTATCTTTCATCACCAGAATTCCTGCCTGTAAGGGTATAAATGAGGAAACCCAAAAGGCTCTGGATCGCTCTCTTCTTGATTGCACTTTCCGATTACAAGGTAGAAATAACCGCACATGGGTGGCAGAGTTAGTGTTTGCAAATTGCCCACTTAATGGCACTTCTACCAGGGAGCAAGGTGAGATGTTTCATACACTTTGTCTTTGCATACCTATGAATGTTTTTAGCATTTATTACTATTAATTTTCTCTTTTAATCCTGTAGGACCATCCCGGCATGTTTACCTGACATATGAAAATCTGTTGTCTGAACCTGTTGGTGGTAGAAAAGTGGTCGAAATGTTCCTTAATGACTGGAACAGCATTGCACGATTATATGAGTGTGTGTTGGAATTTGCACGTTCTCTCCCAGGTACATGTGATAACCTTCTTTTTAAATTACTCCCCTCTCCTTTTTTTAGTTGAAGTAAAAATGCACATTGTTTAAAAAAATTAAAAATAAGTCTAATAAAAATGTGTCCCTTTCCTTCCAGACTTAAGTTGCTTTCCCCCAGAGACAGCCACTGTTCAATTTCTTTTGTTTCTAGAAATTTTTAGACATAGATGTGCCTGTCCATACCTATATTATTATAAAGTAGTATTATACTTACTTACTGTCTGCCATATAATTTATTTCTGTTAATTCCCTTAATCCTCAAAATTGCTTATGAGGTAGTTAATATTCCTCGTTTTACAAATAAGACAAATCACAGGTACTAAGAGCATTGCTGAAGGTCACATAACAAGTAAGTGGCAGAACTGGAATTGGAACCTTCTAGTTACTCTGCTAGACTGCTTCAGTATCTGTCTCCTTCCTTGTCCTGGCCCAATTTTATAGCTTACTATCTATTTGTGCTATTGCCTTAAAAAAAAAAAGCCACTTATTTTAGAGGCCTTCTGTTTAGGCATATAATATTGCCAGACTGTCCTCTTTTTTTATAGTTATATTTTAAAATTTGGCATGTATACTATTAGTCTCCTTTTTGTTTCTGTTTTGTGTAGATATACCTGCTCATCTCAATATTTTCTCAGAAGTTCGTGTTTATAATTACCGAAAACTTATCTTGTGTTATGGAACCACCAAGGGAAGCTCAGTAAGTCTACGACTTTAAAACTCTGATGTCCCTGTCTTGCAAATCTTTTTAAAATCAAGAACTCCAAAAACATAAAAACTGCCTTAAAATAAGTAAGGACTGAAGTGTGGCCCCATGGCTCAGCAGTCATAGGACCTGTCTTGTGTAAGTAACGACCGAAGTGGAAATCACGGATAAAATTGTAAATATGAAAGACTTGGTTGATATAAAATATACTATAGTATACCATAACAACTCTTTAAAATAAAAAAAAATACCTTCTTTGAAGTATATGATCTTGAAGAGTTTTGGGACTAAGTAATATCTGATTTCCAAATGTTGGCAATGTTATTAGTATAAGCAAGAGTATGTGTGAATGGTTGTGAACAATATATTTTGCCTTTGCTTGGGTCACATGAATGTTACCATTGTTTGATCCTATCTTAATCTTGAGGTTACTCCCTGTAATCTACAGTTCCTTATTTTTTTCTCACTCCATATGTAAAGTTCTAAAAATTTAATATAAAAATGCAGCCAGCTGGCCACTCTCTGGACTTCCTTACATCAAGTCAGAAATGACCTGTGTGTTTTAAAACATACTAACCAAATGTATCTATGTTGGGAGTGGCTTCCTTCTCCTTTACAACAGTACTCCTTAGTCGATGGCACTAAAAATGACTGTTCTTCAAGAGAAAAATAAAAAAGAAGAAACACTAATGATACTACAGACACTCAGGCGACTGAAGCAGGAGGATCACAAGTTCGAGGCTAGCCTGGATGACTTAACAAGACCCTGGCTCAATAAATGAATGAATGAATAGATGGATGAATGAATGAATAAAGTAAAAAGGGCTGGGGATATATCTCAAAGGTAGAACACTCCTGGATTCAATCCCCAGTACCACACACAAAAAATGTTTTTTTCTTTAGCACCTTCTCTTTCTGTTTTATTTAGTAGAAAAGGGCTAATACATGCCCACTATGAATATACTGGTCTATATTAATAGTACATCTGGAGTTTGAATCCACTCTTTTTTTCAAAAAAAGACATTTAGGGGAATAATCAGATGAAAAGACCAAAGTATATTATGTACACGTACAAATCTACAAAAATGAAACCCATTAATCTGTATAATTAAAAATAAAAGATTTGTTAAAAAAGACCTCATTTAGATCTTTAGCTTTTTTGCTTTTTAACATTTTATCTTCTACTCGAATCTGTTATTTTCTCAGTTTCTGAAACAAGCAATCTCTTGATTTAGATTAGTATCCAGTGGAATTCTATCCATCAGAAATTCCATATTTCTTTGGGAACAGTTGGACCAAATTCAGGATGCAGTAACTGCCACAATACCATTCTCCATCAGCTTCAAGAAATGTTCAACAAAACACCAAATGTGGTTCAGTTGTTACAGGTAATTAAGTTGATGTTATTTATGTTTAAAAATAAGATCTTGTCAGTGTTAGTGTCTCAAACTCTTCAAAAATATTACGTAGACTTACTTGTCTTTAATGACTGAGGTATATACCTTCATCTCTGTCTTGAGCCATTTTTTGAGAATTGTCTTTGATCAAAGTGATCTAGTTTGCGTCCTCTTCAAGGGGAAGTTTTAGGAAATGTGCCAGAAGGACGTTCTGCAATTTGTGATAGTTATATATTGAAATTTCTGAGGTTTTAACATTTGTACAGAAACTGATTGCTCTTACCGTGTGTATTCTTTATAGGTACTGTTCGATACTCAGGCTCCACTAAATGCCATCAACAAACTCCCCACTGTGCCGATGTTGGGCCTGACCCAGAGAACCAACACTGCCTACCAGTGCTTCTCCATCCTGCCACAATCATCCACCCACATCCGACTGGCCTTCAGGAACATGTACTGCATTGACATATACTGCCGGAGTCGGGGCGTGGTAGCAATACGGGATGGTGCCTATAGTCTTTTTGATAACAGCAAGTTAGTTGAAGGTTTTTATCCTGCACCAGGACTAAAGGTAACAGACTTCCGTGTTATAGCATGATATACTAAATGTAAAAGTGACCTCCAAAACAGTTCCTCTGAGGGAGAAATCAGGGGCAAAAGTAACAGTCCTGTTTGGATTTAAGTAGCAGTGTCAATTCGTCATCTCTGCAAATTTATTCTGAAGGAGCTAACATGAGTGTCCAACCTTTTGGCTTGCCTAGATTGAATTGAGAGAAGAGGAATTGTCTTGAGCTGCATATAAAATATGTAATATAGTTAATGCATATAGGTAACAAAACTTCCTTTTTAAAATATTTCTGTTTTTTATTATAACATAAAAAAGAGGCCAAGTGGCCCAACGGGCTGTGAGCTAGATATG
This sequence comes from Hystrix cristata, assembly GCA_004026905.1. NCBI lineage: Eukaryota > Metazoa > Chordata > Mammalia > Rodentia > Hystricidae > Hystrix > Hystrix cristata. The sequence continues at coordinate 95,262 of PVJO010001280.1, read as the reverse complement.
CCTGAGAAGTTGTGATGAAGTGCTGTGCCCACGTGTGCAAGCTAATAAAGTGGAAGATACTGAAGAGTGCCATGTTTGTTCTTTGGAACTTTAAGGAACTTTGAAAGTAATCTTTATCATTGATTATTGAAAAGATTTGATCATCAGTTCAACTATGACGCTTTCTAAAAACGTAATGTCTTGTGCCACACCTGCTGGAGATTTTCATGTGATGACTCAGTTCATGTTCAAAGTCCAATAGTTCCAAAAGGCTTGTTTTGAAAAATAGTCTCCTACAACCCATTTTCCTGCTCCTCAGACATACCTATTTTTAATTCATGTATAGCTGATTCTTAGTATTTATATCCGTATCTAAATAGCATGCTTACAGTGTTCTTTGTTGACTTTTTGATTAGGGCCTTATCTGAGTCTCACTATGAAACAGGAAGAATTAGTTCTTCTTAAATTTTTTTTTTGCATATAGCTTCCCCCTTTCCTGACTGTTCTCAGTCCATGAACACATTTCTCTTTCCTCCTATGTTCGCAATATGGTTGGATAGCAACTATAGGTAATTTTTTAGTATTCACATTATTAGGAATAAATAAACACTGTTCCCCCAAGCTTACTATGATTAGTTTTCCTTTCTTGTTCAACATTTTATTTGCCTGGGAATTATTAATTGGTTCTTTGTTTTGGCTTAGCTTTTTCTATACTTAAGACTAACTCAACTTTAAACTCCTTCCCAGTTGTGTAACTCTCCTCTCAGCACATTCACATATATCAGATACCTTACTGGTTTCATTTTGAAATCTCTTCCATGGTCCTTTGATCTGCTCCAGTTTGGTAGCACTCCAGGCCTTTTGGGGAATTGTGACATAGGAATCCACAGCAGGATGAAGAGAGAGATGCCTTGCTGCTTTCTTCTATTGCATGCCCTGTGGCTTAGACTTCATGTCTTATTCTTGGTTTACTTGGTTATTTTGGTATCATAAGTCCTATGGTAACTTCCTGGGAAAAGGTACATGCGAGGTTATTTGAGACCTAGTATATCTGAAGGCCTCTTCACTCATCTAATTGAGAGTGGCTGGGTGTAGGATTCTAGGCTGTAGTCGTTTTCTGTAAAAATATCAAAGGCATTCTTCATTGTTTTTTAGATTCCATTGTGACTGTCAAGATGCTTGACGCTATTCTAATTCTTGAACCTTAATGTATCTGAGTGGGCTCTTTCAGTTTGAAAACTTAAAAATTCTTTTGCACCGGGAAATTTCCTTGCACTATTTCTTGCTGTTTTATCTGTTAGCTGTTTCTGGTAACTAACTGTTCTGATGTTGGGCATCTTAGACTTGTCCTCTAATTTTCTTATCTCTTTTGAGTTGTCTTTCTTTGTTTCTGGGAAATTTCCTCATTTTTTTTATTCTAATCCTTCTATTTTTCCTTTCTGCCAAGAATTTTTTTTGCTATCTTTAAAAAAAAATTTCCCACAGCTATGTTTTGCTTCTAAATGTTCATTTTATGCCATCATGTTCTTGTATGGCTACATTATCTTACCTCTTCCTACATAATCTCCATTTCTTGCTTTTTCAAATGGGTTGATTTCTTTCATTTTAGTGTCTTTCTTCAAGTATTAGTTCTTAACTCTGCTCTTATTTAAAGATAAGACTTACTGTTGCAGGAGGATCTGCTTGGGCTATTTGTTTAGGAAACTTTCACTGTTAGTCGCTCTAATTAGGTCTTTCTGTTGAACTGGTATGACTATCAAGAGAAGAGTAGCCAAGTTTCCTGAATAAAAGATATGCATCTGGCTCCCAGTTTGGGGAAAGTCAAATGAGAGAAGAAAAGTAGTACTCTTGACTCTGAGATGTAGACTTTAATCCCCACTTTTAGTATGGTACCCTTTCTCTCCATTGATCCTCAAGTCAGAGCTCTTCCTTCAGGAAAATGGAGATCAGCCCAGCATAGCCAGAGTAATAGAAGATCGGGGAGAGTTTAAGTGTCTCTTAAAGAGACTTTAAAGCTGGGTGTGGTGGCGCACGCCTGTAATCCCAGCACTTGGGTGGTTGAGGCAGGAGGATTGCACTGAGTTCAGGGCCAGCCTGGGGTACACAGTGGGTTCAAGGCTGGCCTGAACTACACAGGGAGACCTTATTTTGAAAAAAACAAAACAAAGAGACTTACACTCAGTCCTGTTTTTAATCCTGCCTTCATGCCCATTTCCAGAGGTACCTGGTGCTGCCAGTTCCAAAGTGTCTTTGGGATCTGGATGGAAATAGTGTTTTCTTGGCTTTCCACTGTGGCTGGCTTAGTTTCTCACATCGGATGGTTCAACCATCTGCTTTGCAGGCTCCAGAATGTAGTGCTGTTTTTCCTCTTCTGCCATTCTTTTTGTGTCTGTGACTTACTAGTTTAAATTTTTTGCAGTAGTTTTAGTAGGGTATTGAGAGAAGAGGAAATGTGTATTGCAAATCCACTATCTTTAATTAAGTCAGATTGTGTACTCTTAATAGTGCTCTAGTGATTTTGGTAAAATTAATATAGACATCTTTGAAGACTGGGAAGTAGAGGGTATTAAAAGTACGAGAATCTGCTTGAGACACAAACTCTGGTAGCTTTGCTCAATTTTTAAATGCCACATCCTATAAAATAAGGCTATGCCACTCCTCATGGTTCAAGATTAAATCATACAATTAAAAAAGCCAAAAGTTGGCTTAATTCTTATTCAGTTTTCCTGTCATATTCTCTAGGTTAAAAAGTGAGAACTCTCATTAAATGGGAAATTTTACAAGTTATTTATATGACCAACATACAATTTCTCATTTTCCCCCCTCATTTCTGGTCAGAAGTTAATAAGAAAATATTTTGACCTGGAGGTAAGAGGTACCAGGGTGTACTTCTTTGTTCAACTTTTTGTTTATATAATACTTCTTAGTTGTTATCATTTTATACTTAGATGTTATTTTTATTGTTGTTAACCGTGTTTCCTTTTCCCTTCCATTAAAATTAGTAATATCTCTTCTAGATTGTCTTAATAATAGTTTTCAGGGATGGACAGTATATGTTTGCTTCTGTTAAAATACTGTAAAGGATTAAAAATATTTTACTAAAGTAATGTAAATTTTACCCATTTAAATCCACAGACATTCCTGAATATGTTTGTTGACAGCAATCAGGATGCCCGAAGAAGGTCTGTAAATGAGGACGATAATCCCCCCTCTCCTATAGGAGGAGATATGATGGACTCTTTAATATCCCAGCTCCAGCCGCCACCCCAGCAGCAGGTAATGCCTCAGTGAAACTCCAAATAGGGTCACATTTGTGTAACTCCACGGGTTCTCCAGGTGTCAGAGCTTCTTTGTTGAAAGGCAGAGACCTCCTTGGTAGGCCCAAGATGCCCAGGAACCCTTTTTGTAAAAAAAATGACAGAGAGAGATGAGGAGGCTTCCTGTAATGGGAAGTGAATAGTGCCAGAGAAAGTATTGACCTTGGACACTCAGATCATGGGGGCACTTAAGGTGATGGGATGTGATTCCAAGGGTGGGAGCATCCTCTGCGGACCTCCGGAGACCTTTGGAAGACCTCACCATGTCCTGAAGGTCAGCAGTATTAAATTCTGAGTACAGAGATGTATATGTCCAGTGATACTCAGTAGAGACTTACCGAGTAAGAACAAGTGTACAGGGGTCAAGAGTTCTGTCCTCATTCCATCTGGATAAGCCACATTAGCTGATCCTAAAAGCTCTCAAGTCCACCCTGAAACCTGCCATGTGCCTGTGACTGAGTGACCCCTCAGGCCAGCCTTTGTTCTCACGCTGGCCCACCGGGAAGAGAAGATGACCAATGATCCTTTACCCCTCCCGTAGTCACATGTAACTTCCTACCCGGGGACGGACTCGTTGTGGCTGTGCAGAGGCTTCCTGCCTTTGCCTGGAACACTGCAGAGGCCCATTTTTAGTTGTATGTGAACACATGACCTGAAGGCAGGGCTCTTTGGCATGCCGTTTAGATTTGTTTTAAAGAATGGATCACTGTTTCTCACCAGAACCATACTTGAAACAAAATTACTTGGAACAGCATTGTGCAGAGAATTCACTTAGCTCTTTTATTAGCTACTGTCTAGCTGGCTGCTTAGAAACTGCAACTTTACAGTGCTTATATCTTTGACCACATACTAGCTTCTTAACCAGAGGACAGTTTTGTGGAAAGTTTACTGTCCTAACAGCTATTTAGGTTTCTTGTCTGCCTCCTTTTTGGGGTTTTTTTTGAGACAGAGTCTCACCATGTGGTCCGGGCTGGCCTTGAACTCACAATTCTCCTATCTCAGCCTTCCGAATCTGGCTTCATGGCTTCCTTTCTTAACCTTCATAAAGATGCAGAAAAGCTCATCTGAAATGCAGTCAAACCCCAGGCAAATGCCTCTGTGTAGCTAAGGTATAGGGGGCTCTTGTGACAGACCTTGACTCAGATGAGATGCTAGTCCTCTGAGGATGCTGGGCCACTGGCAGGGAGAAGTGCTTTAGCGACTTTTTTTCTTGTGAAAGCCAGTTACTTGCATTGTAGGTTTTTGCTGTACCTGATATGGAGTGCAGGGGACAAGCCACATCTTGAGGAAAGAAGTGACTCAGGTGAGCTGGCTGATGACCGTAGCCATAGCAGGGCCAGTGTTATATAGGGAACATATGGAGAATGTGATCTGTTGTTCTCCCCTGTCCCTAACTAAGTCATGCATTAGCCTCTCTGCAGGTTTCTTGTTTTAATTACTGAAAAAAAATCATAATCTGACACAGAAAGACCCTATAGTGCTAATTTATTCCATATTCTGATTTTGCTAAGGTCCTCTATACCAGTAGCATTTCATACTGAGCATGAGATTTTTAGAAAATAGTTACAGGCTAGGGCAAAGGATTAGAAGTGGATAAATTGGGGAAAAGTTAGAATAAATAGCTGGCACAGTGGTGTGCACCTGTAATCCCAGTACTGAGGAGTATGGCGGGAAGACCACTTGAGCTCAGGAGATCAAGACCAGCCTGGGCAGTACAGTAAGAGACCCCAGCTCAAAGAAAAAGTTAGAATAATTTTTCATTTTGTGAAGACTCTAGAGTTTTTCTGCTTTTTCTTGTTCTATATTTAACCTGTGATTAAAGCTTTTTTGTTAGTTTATTTCTAAATTGAAAAGTTTGACATTTAATACCAGTGAGAATTCTTTTTAAAAAATACTCATCTTCAGGGCTGGGGATTTAGCTCAGTGGTAGAGCGCTTGCCTAGGAAGTGCAAGGCCCTGAGTTCAATCCCAAGCAGCAAAAAAACAACTCATCTTCTATGGCTGAATGTTTTTGGTTAATGGCTTTGGTTTTGGGTGTTCTTAAGGATCCAGCAATTTATTGAGTAATTTCAGTGTTCAATTCTTTTCAGTTTAACAGGTACAGTAATTATATTATACTCGGAAATTGTTAAACTCCTTAATGGTTGTGAGGGAAACATTCATAGTTTCATGTACATTTTACTTGATGTTAGCAGATATCTTCTTCTATATAAAATGCAGTTATAGTCCATAAGCTAGTCCATGAGAAAAGAATAGGAAGAAGCAGTAAAGGAAAGAAAAAAAAAAAGAAAACTGGACAACTAGTTTTTAAAATGAGCGAAAGATTCAAGCCATCTCACGAAAGAGGATGTCCAAATGACCAGGAAGCACAGAAAAGATGTTTAAACCTCATCTGGCATCACAGAAGTACAGATGAAAGCCACAGTGAGATAATAATCTACACACCACAAAAGTTGACTTTAAGAAAAACAATTGAATGTTTCACATATACTGATGTATCTCATGTACCAATAAAAAATAAAAAGAATTGATAATTCTTGCTAACTATTTTTTTGTTTTGTTTTTTGAGACAGGGTCTCACTATGTAGTTCAGGCTGGTCTTGAACTCACTGTGTAGCCCAGGCTGGCCTCGAACTCACGGCAGTCCTCCTGCTTCAGCCTCCGGAGTAATCCCGCTGGGATTACAGGCGTGTGCCACCATGCCTGGTTCCAACATTTGGTATCAGGAACAACTGAAACTCATTTACTGCCAAAAAGTTTGTAAAATAATTACCTTATAATAGTGTTGAGCAGTAGTCCAGGATGCTAAAACTCAACATTATGCATACTCGTGATTTAACAATTACTCTTAGGTATATATACAACAGGAGTGCATCAAAAAACAAGAATTTTATAGCAACATTATTCCAAAAATTGTAAACAACTCAAGTATCCAACAACTGTAGAATGAATGAATACATTGAGGCATATTCATACAATGGAATATGTTATAGAAATGACAAAACAGACTACTGTCACATGCAACATGCTGGACGAATTTCACTGAGGTAATGTTCAACAAGAGAAGCCAGACACTATCAAGAGTACATTCAGTATTTATAGGAAATGCAAAAACAAGATCAGCGTTGAGTGATGGAAGTCAGAATAGTCCATATCTTTGGGGAGGCAAGAAAGACTTGGAGGGTGCATAAGGGGAACCTGTGGTGTGCTGGTAATGGTCTTCAGTGTCTTGTGCTCTGTAGTAGTTACATTTTTAAAAATTCACCAAACTGCACATTTAATATTTGTGCATTTTACTACGTGTGATCCCATACCTTGATTTTTGAAAACTAACAAGGATGGTAATTAGATGGTTCTTGGTCTTTTATCACTAGAGGTAAAGATAAAGGTGAACAGAGGTCAGGTCAGTAAGAATTATCATATCTTACTTACTATAAATTCCACGGATACAAGGTGTACCATTTTTATGTACTGCTAAGAAAAAAAACCCCTGCAAATTAAGCTGACATTCCAGGAGTTGAAAGCTATGCTGTGATTTCAGAGATGTTAAAATGCAGAGGGAAATGTCTTGGAATTGATGAAATGGTAGATAAGTGATGCAGATAAATCAGTGGTGTGGTAGATAAAACGAACAGGATATACCTTGAGGGGTAGAAACTGTGATGTTGCAAGGTCAGGAATGAGGGTGCTGCTATTTTGAAAAGCAGTTTTTAAAAACTTAATGTATATTTTCTACTATTGATGTATATTTTGCACACTTTCATATCTGGTATTCCCTATTTGGTGACCAGTGAGGTGTGTAAACGTTAGTACTATAGCTATACTCAGGCAAGGCCACAGGCTTATGCTGTCTGCAGTTGGCCATTTCACCAACATTTAATTTTCTTCTTTTCAGCCATTTCCAAAGCAGCCGGGAACATCAGGAGCTTATCCCCTTACTTCACCCCCTACATCTTATCACAGCACAGTTAATCAGTCCCCCTCTATGATGCACACACAGTCTCCAGGTAAGATATTACTTATTCGCTTGTCATATTCAGCTTTAAATCCAACATACACACATTCGCACACGCATTGAGAAACACTGTGCATGTAGACTTGGGCTTCAGAGGGAATTCCTTTCTAGACTGTGGTTAGATAATCGCCATGCGTTCATCATGGCAGAGTTGTGAAATCTGTGTTCATGGTCAGGAGTACTTTAAAAGACTTGAAGTAAAATGAGGTGTTGTCACCAAGAGCTAGACTTGTGGTACTAATCACAGCATAATCACAACATGATTTGTATCAGAGATTGACAATTTTAGGCTTATAGGCCAAATCCTGGCCACCACATGTTTCTGTAAATAAATAAAAAGTCACAGGCACACAACCACACTTGCTGGTATATTGTCTGTGGCTGCTTTTCCTCTATAACCATCCTATTTGCCAGGCATCAATATGTGAAGGATGGCTGTTCCCCAGGCCCAGAGCCAGGCAGTGCACATCCTGTTCGTCCAAACAAAATGGCTCTGTTGGCAGCCCCACGAAGTGCAGCGTACAAGTACTTGAGAGTACCACCCTTTCCTTTTGACTGAATGACCCAGTGGTATCTCTTGAGCATTTGGTATGTAGTAAATTCTGCTGGTGCTGAGGATTCTTCAGGGAGCCAGAGGCTGGCCCTGCTCTCCAGTGCCAGTGACACAGCAACATAGCAAGGAAGACAGGTATCAGTTTTCTCGGTGGGGGTGGGGCCCAACCGCTTGCCGGCTGGCTGCTGTACTTAATGTGTTCTGTATCAGTAATGCTGCTGAGTATAATGATTTTTAAAGTTTCAGCATGAAAGATGTGATATGTAATGTTGGGTATAAAATATAAGAAATAGTTTTAAAAGTATATGTGCAGTAAAATCATCTTATTTAATATAAATGTGTCCAGTCAACTAAAGAATGCATACCATTTGAAGATATTCTAGTTTATTTATGAGAAAACAGAGCAAACATAAAACTGCATAAAACCTTGATGTTTTTTAAAAGTAAAAAACCCAACAAATGCATTTCTAATCTTCTAAATTTTCATTTTGTAAAGCAGTATCTGTAGTGTATACTTTGTCATTTATAAAATACAAAATAATCCTTTTATGTGTGTATGCATAAGTGTGCATATATATATAAGAAATTTGTATTGACCAGCAGAACCTGTAAATCTGCAGATCAGAGATGTAGAGACATCACTTGCTAACCAGCTAATTTCATTTGTAAAATGGGAATAATATAAAACATTTTGCTTAGCGATTTGAGAATTGAATGCAGTAATTCACATGAAGTATTTAGCCTTGGGGAAAAAAAATAAAGTGTTTAGTCTGGGGCCTGGCACATAACACACAGCCCTTTGACCAGCGCCTTGCACTCTGCCTAAGTGCATAGATTGGGCTATTTGACATCCAGCAAGGACCAGGCTCATGATCTGGCAGATCTCACCACCTCTGCGTGTCTTGCTTAACCACTAGATTGCTCTACAAATTGCTGTAGTACCAGGGCTTACTTATTTTCTTGAACAGATCTTTATTTTAAAAATCTTTAAATTCACCCCTTTTTTGGAGGGGGGATGTACATACTCTTTAGGTTCCTAGCTAAATAATCTTACTTACCCTGTAACGCCAGGTGCAATGAGTGTTAGACCAGCAGTCACTCAGGCTTTTGAAGAAGCGTTCGGCAGGAGAGTTGGCCTACCTTCCTGGAGGTGCTCTGTCTGTTTTCTCCCCGCCCTACCGCCACACTGTTTAAGCTGAGATTTAAAGGATGAGTAGGCACAAGGAAACGGACAAGGAGATGTTGCAGACAGAGCTCCTGGGAAGTACGGAGCCTGAAGTCCAGGGGCTGTAGACTGTCCCTAATGGCTGGAGCTGTGAGACAGGGCCTGTTATTGTGTGGGCAATGGAAGCCATTGTTGGATTTTAGTAGGGCACCGTAGAGGTTCATTTTGCATAACACAGGCAGAAGTGGTGGAGAGATGATTTCATGGGAAAGGAGGGGAGTTCTCTGGAATCTGTTGATTGTACGGGTCCCTAGAGACTTGTCAGTCAAGCAGTCTTCTGTGGCTTCTCAGAGATGGTAGGTCCACAGATGAAGACTTAGAAGTTGTCATACCCAGGGTCACTGAGGCCTGAGTGGGTGGGCAAGCTCAGCCTCCAGAAGCCTTAGCCCCTGTGGTGCAGGAACAGCTAAGGAGGAAGTAGGCAGAAAGAGAAACTCCACCCCAGGGGAGTGTGTCTTTAGGGTTTGAGTTGAGTTTATTTTTGCATAAGAGGAAGGAAAAATAATTTTGAAATAATTATAGAACACACAGGTATATCATTCTTAACTATGTGCCAAGCCCTATTCTAAGTACTTTACTCATTTGATCCTCACAGCACACTTGTGGCATGGACCTGTTATCCCCATTTTATGGAGAAGTCAAATCACTTGTTCAGATCATACAGCTCAATAAGTACAATATATGATCTTTAAAGAATAACGAAGTTGCTCAACATTTATTGCATATAACACATTACTTTAGGTATTATGGCACATAAAAATAATGAAATTATGGCTGGGCGTGGTGGCACACACCTGTAATCTCAGCCCTCTGGGAGGCTGAGGCAGGAGGATCACTAGAAGTTCAAGGCCAGCCTGGGCTTCATAGTTCAAGGCCAATCTGAACTACATAGCAAGACCCTGTCTCAATAAACCAAATAAATAAATATGAAATTATGTAGTAGAGAATTTAAAACCTGTTGATATTGAAGATAGTAATGGTAACATAACAAGAATTTTAATTGCTTTCATAGTTTTGGTAGCCATCGTTGCCCCCTTCATAATCCTAAATTACAACTAGCCCTATAGCTTTAAATACTATCTTTAAGTTCATATCTCTTGGTTTTTATATTTCTAATCTAGGTGTGGCCCCAGAATTTTAGCCCTACATTTGCATACAGTATCTAGTAGCTGTCTGAAACTGAGCATGGCCACAAACACTCCAGTTCAGTAAATGGCAGCCCTTCTTTCTGTTAAATGGGCCAGAGCTGTAGAGTCATGCTGAATACCTCTTTCTCCAAACTTAGATTATTGTAGTCACCTCTCACTTCATGACATCTGCTCCAGACTGTACTGGCCTCCCACTCATTTAGGGTAACCCAAAGTCTTTAGTGGCCTCCAAATTCCCATGTGATCTGGGATCCACCCCAGACTCTGCCATCACATTCTTCCCATTTTCCCTTTCTCACTGTTGCGGCACCCCAGCCTCCCCTGTTATGCATAACTGCTTCCACCTTTGGGGCATTTGCACTAGCTGTTCTGTTTGCCTGGAGTATCTTACCCCTGGATAACCTCATGCCTTATCCTGCACGTCCTCCTATCTAGCTCACGTACTTTTTTTTTTTTTTTTTTGGGGTGTAGTGCTGAGGATTGAACCCAGGACCTTCACACTATATCCCCAGAGTGTTTGTTTTGGTTTTGGGTTTTTGTTTTTTAGGTTTTTTGGGGGGGAGGGGGTTGGATTTTGGGTGGTGTTTTGTTTTTTTGTTTGTTTGGTTTTTGGTTCTTTTTGTTTTGTTAATTTTGAGACAGGGTCTCACTAAGTTGCCCAGGCTGGCCTCAGCCTCCTGCACACGTCCTCTTAAAGAGGTTCTCTTGGATTGCTTTATGTAAAGAACTGTATCCTCCTCCAATACTACTTAAAATTGCCTCCTTAGCTTGCTCTAGTTTACTCCATAGCGCTAATCATTGCCTGACAGATTTGTTTGTCTTTCTCATTTTACTAGAATATAAGCTCCATGAGAGCAGGAATTTTTATCTCTTGTTAACTGCTGCATCCTCAGTGCCTAGAACAGTGCTTGGCATGAAGTTGACATTCATGCCTACTTATTCAATGAGTAAGTGAGTAAAAAGTACACTGGATTTTTTAAAATTAATTAGTCAATTTAAGAGCTAGAATTGGGCCCATAGAATTGAGCTCTCTCTTTTTCAGTAATGAACTCTTTCCAGTTTTTCTTTCTGCTATTTATGGGAGCTTTACTACTTGTTTCTTTAGGCTGTAGGGAGATTTTTAATTTGGGGTCCTTGGACAGGACATAATATATGTCCTGCAAGATCATCTATAATTATTTTCCTTTATTAGGAAATCTGCATGCTGCCAGCTCCCCCAGTGGGGCTTTGAGAGCCCCATCACCAGCGTCATTTGTTCCAACTCCTCCCCCATCCTCGCATGGAATCTCAATAGGACCAGGGGCCAGTTTTGCTAGTCCACATGGTGAGTCCATACCTGGAAATCGTAATAGCATAAGAGCTTGCCTTGAAAATATTTTTTGCTTAATAAGTTTTCTTATTGCAAAATTAGTGCTTGTTTGTTTAGGAAATAGCAAAAATATTGCTTGCACCAGAAGAAAAACTTTTACTGATCACACCACATGGGGGCAATGACTAGGCGGTCTGTCTGCTTTCTCTGTCTTCTCTCTCCCCTGGCTCTGCCTGGCCCTTCCTGCTGCACACCCCTGCTCACCTGCCTGCCCTCTCAGGTCTCGCTGCTTGCTCTCTATCCCACTGGCTTGTCTCCACCCTCACACACCAGCTCCCACCTTCCCCTTGAATTGTTCGTCACTTAAATTTTTAAACCTTTTAACTCAAAAATTCTAGTTTGAATGGATTCAGATAGATAAAGAATAGAAGTGGTAGTCAGTGAAATGTTTTTTTTGTTGTGCCAACCACCTAGTTCCTCTTCTCAGAGGCATTTTGTATTATCAGTTTCTAATATATTCCTGCAAAGCTGTTTTGTATATACAAACAAATATGCGTGTCTTTTTTTATACATACGGCAGCATACTATATAAAGAGTCCAGTGTGTTTTTTCATACAGCATAACATGAATACCAGAGCTGAGTGTGGTGATGCATGCCTGTAATCTCAGCACTCAAGAAGCTGAGGCAGGAGGATCACCACAAGTTCGAGGCTAGTCTGGGCTACATAGTGAGTTCAAGGCCAGCCTGAACTACATAGAGAGGTCCCATTTCACAAAACCAAAAAAGAAAAACTACACGTATCATATCATGGGTACCATGCCAAAACAGAACATAAGGAGCTTCCTGTTTTAAAACTGTGTATATCTGTGGTTTTACTTTTCACTGTTAACATATATGGGAAAATTTGTTAGTAAAAACTATATCATCGTACTACATGTCTTCCTAGTATTTTCTCTTGCCTGGACATACTATAATTTAACTGCTTTCTTGTATTACATGTTTCGAATGTTTCCAATTAAAAACGGTGCCATTTCTGCTCACATTCATGATTATTTCCTTAGGAAAATTCCTAGAAGTGGAATTATGGTCTCAGAAGGTTTGTGAAATTCTAAAGCTTTTGAAACATTGTGCAAAATTGCTCACCCGAAAGGTTGTACCAGTTTCCTATAGCATCATAAGAGAATGTCTGTTGCCTGCATCATTGCCACCTCAGAGTATTAAGATTTTTTTAAAGTCTTTGCTATTTTGATAGGTGAAAAATGGTTTATTTCCATTGAAAATGTGTTTCTTTGGTTATTAGCAGAGTTGAACCTTTTTTGAAACGTACATTGGATGCTGGGCCTGGTGGTGCACACCTGTAATCCCAGCACTTGGGAGGCTGCTGCAGGAGGTTTGCTGCAAGTTTAAGGCTGGCCTGGGCTACATAGTGAGTTCAAGGCCATCCTGAACTGCATAGTGAGACCTTGTCTCAAAAAAAAATGTGCATTGGTCTTTAGTGTTTCTTATTTTATGCCTACTAGTTTATATACAGTACTTTGCTTATTTTCTTGTGTGTTTTTCTTTTTATAAGAAAAGTAAAGACCATTTACTCACTAGTATATATGGTAAAAGTATTTTCTCAGTTTATCATTTGGTTACAAAGGGATACAAATAATATGTACAGTTTTTTAGAATGAAGTTTAAATGTCAGAATTGTGCAGGAAATCAGTGCTTTCAAAACCTGATTCTTGGTTCATTTCTTAGTCAGTGGAGCCTTTACTAAATAAAGAAAATGGAAAGTTTCCCTTTCTTCATCCTCCTCCGAGTAGAATGAATGTATAATTTGTCAGAGTTCATTTAAAAATATAATATTTCTGTCCCTAAAGAAGCTTTGAGATTGCTTAATATTTTCAAGCATATAGTGGCATAAGGTTGATTGTTACATATTATATATATAGAAACTCATGTGAAGGTAAATTTTATCCTAAGTTTTTCTAATTCTTGTATTCAGTTAAAAAGTACATGATGTAGAGATTCAGATATGGCAGGTTAAGAAACTTCAAGCTTTAGTGAAATAGCTTCTTAAAAATATAAAATTAATCACCATTTAATGGTTTAAATGCTGGCAAATAATTTTCAGTTATTAAAATACAAGTTTTGAAAACCACCCATTAATTTTTTTCAGGAACTCTTGATCCTAGTTCCCCTTACACTATGGTGTCACCAAGTGGACGAGCAGGGAACTGGCCAGGGTCTCCTCAAGTGTCAGGCCCCTCACCAGCTACACGTTTGCCTGGAATGTCACCAGCCAACCCATCACTACATTCTCCGGTTCCAGATGCTTCTCATTCCCCTCGAGCTGGAACAAGTGAGTGTCACCAGCATTTTTATGTTCTTACTGTAACTAACAAATAACCTATTTTATTCCATCCTCACATTTAAAAGTCATGACCTATTTGTTGAATGAGGATGCCTAAAAACTTAAATTTTTGTAGCACAAATCCATTCACAATAGTTAATTTGCAAAGTCAAGTCATGCAAAATGTAAGAAAGGGAGATACCTCCTCCTGAAGTTGTATGAAGTACCTCTCTCATGACTACTAACTTGTAGCTGCCATACTGGACCATAAAAGATAACTAAAGCGACAAGGTTATGCAACTTAGCACAGAAGACAAGACTTGTACAGATACATTTGTTAGCTTTTGCTGCATAACTCTGAGTGCTTAAAACAACAATCATACATTAGCTCACAGTTCCCCAGTTTGGTAGCCCCTGCTGGGGCTCACTCATGTGTCAGTGGTCAGTTCCTGTGTTGGGTAGGGCCTGGCCGGCCTGAGAGCCTCAGCTGGCATGGCTTCTCTCTGCTCTCTGTGGTTTTCTACTTGATCACAGGCCTGTTCATGTGGTGGTTGGACAAGATTCTAAGACAGCAAGTAGAAGTCTAGGTTTACAACTAGCTCAGTGTAACGTCCACCACATTCTGTTGGCCAAAAGCAAGTCGCAAGGCCTGCCAGATTCCAGGTGGGTAAATAGACCCCATCCCTTGAAGGGTTCCCTGCAGGCACTTAAAAGGGGCCTGGATATAGGAAGAATAACTGCGGCTGTTTTCCCTAACAGGAAGTTTTAATATATAATCGCTACACCACAAGGAGTAACCAAAACGGTGCAGGTAGATTTAGAATAGTAACAGTTTCTAAGAAAGTAAAACAGGAAACAGTGAGACGGTATGTATTTATAAATGAAACGACATGTTTTCCTTCCCCAAAGGTTCCCAAACAATGCCGACAAACATGCCTCCACCTCGTAAACTACCTCAGCGCTCTTGGGCGGCATCCATACCGACCATCCTCACTCACAGTGCCTTGAACATTTTACTGCTGCCCTCGCCAACGCCAGGCCTTGTGCCTGGCCTGGCAGGAAGTTACCTTTGTTCCCCGCTTGAGAGATTCCTTGGATCAGTCATCATGAGACGACACCTTCAAAGAATTATTCAACAAGAAACGGTAGGGGCACCTAGTGACCTTTGAAGTGGTGATTTTCAAAGGCAGAATGCTGAGTTGTCCTGCAGAATAAGATCTGAACTAGATCTAGTGATACTCTCTCATCCCCTTTAGCCAGCACGTTAGAATTAGACTTTCCTTCCTGCTCTAGCATTAAAAATGGATGCCACTATTTCCTTTGCATTCTTAGGTTAGTGTGTTTTTGCATTTTATGGTCTGCTGTGCTGTGGCTTCTATGTCACATGACTAACGTGGACCCGGAAATAGGTTGCCACACCATAGCGGACCAGTTTCATAGGATGTAGCTTGCAGAGAATAGCACCTGAATAACCATTTGCCTTGGCAGGTAGGCTGCCTTCAAATCTGTTGAAGTAAAATTATTTATGATTGTAGGGGTGAAAACTCCTAGCTGGGCGTGGTGACATGCCTGTAATCCTAGCACTTGGGAGGCTGAGGCAAGAGGATCATCTCGAATTCGAGGTCAGCCTGCGTTACATTGTTCAAGGCCAGCCTGTACTACAAAGTGAGACCCTGTCTCAAAAAACAAAAACAAAAGCCTCCTTTCTAAATATGTGAACAATTGAATTTATTTAAAACCCTTATAGAAAAGACATCTAACCCATCCTATAGTGATACTGTTAGGAAATAGTACAGGCCATGCTGCCTGAAAGTAGGCACTTAGAGAAAATTTCTTCACCTTTTTGATCTGCTTTACTAACAATTGTGGGAATCTGAGATATGTAGCATAAAGTCCTTAGCTTAATGTCCTGGCATTCAGTGCACATTATTTATAACTATTATTATTGATAAAATGTATTAATGAGGTAGTCAAACTGGTAAATGTTTAAAATACCCACTCCATGGTTGTCACAAAGCCATTCTGCAGCCTTTGTATTTAGATTTGAGGACAAAAATAAAAAGTTTTAGCATAAGCTGAATAAATCAGCATTGAAACCATTAATCATCAGACCAGTGATCAGCTCTGCCACTTACAATCCTTGTCAGCTTTCAGGTCTTTGAACCTCATTTTGCTCAACTATGGCAACTTAGTTGTTTTCCTTTTAAAATAATTCTTTCTGTAACATACTCATTTTCTTTTTGTCTTACATATTAACCCGAAACATCCTTCTTGTTTTGTAGCTGCAGCTGATAAATTCCAATGAACCTGGAGTGATCATGTTTAAAACTGATGCACTAAAATGCAGAGTAGCCCTTAGTCCCAAAACCAACCAGACCCTTCAGCTAAAAGTGACACCTGAAAATGCAGGACAGTGGAAACCTGATGAACTTCAAGTTTTGGAGAAATTCTTTGAAACAAGAGTATGTATATGATAATATATGATTTTATTAGCAAAAGAGAGAGGTCAAGGTAGAATGAAAAGTAACTTGTTTTATTTATCCCCGTAGGTTGCAGGACCACCATTTAAAGCCAACACATTAATAGCCTTCACCAAGCTGTTAGGAGCACCTACACACATCCTCAGGGACTGTGTGCATATTATGAAGCTAGAGCTGGTAAGTTGCAGAGAAACATAGTCTTTTCTTGCAAGGCCTGTGTTTGCATTTTATAGTCTGCTTTGTGGAGGTTTCCATGTCACATGACTGACATGGACCTAGAAATAGGTTACCACATCATAGAGGACCAATGGTGGGAGCAGTGCTTCTATACTTTTCCATTTTTCTCTTACATTCTGAATTTTTAACTTAAATTTTACTTATCTTTGACTAGTTGGCACAGTTCCACCCAGAACAATATGCTATAGTGAGAAATTCCTCATCTACCCCTGTGTAGCCATCCTCTGTCCAACAAGGTTCCCAGTGGCTTGCCTTTCTCTGCACAGGGTCTGTTCATAAAAGCCAGTACGCCGCTCAAATATACTTTCTTTTATTGAGATAACATTTTACACATTGTGTTTTGTACTTTTTCATTATGAAACCCTTTACACATATATAAACGTGTATGTGTTATAATTTTGAAAATCTGATTCCTCACCTTTATTGGTCATAGACACTGTGTTCAGGTGAAATGCAGAGTCATAGACAGCAGATGCTGCCGGGACAGCAGTCACTTTAGAGCACTAGACAGCAGCTCTTGCTCTGGTGTCAGCCTTTCAGCAATTTGCTTTTATTTTCTACATAGTCAGTCTGCATTTATGTTAGTGTTCTAGTGCTGCTGTAAGAAATTACCCCCAACCGAGTGGCTGAGACAGCAGCTATTCTTTCATAGCTCTGGAAGCTAGAAGTTCTAAGTCAAGCTGTCAGTGGGGCCATGCTCTCTGCAGGGTCTGGAGGAGACTCCCTTCAACGCCTTTACTTAGCTCATGCTGCTTGCCAGGAGTCCTTGGTGTCCCTTAGCTTGTACACCCATCATTCCGGTCTCTGTCTCCCCATGTGTCTCTGTGTCTCTTTTCCTCTTATAAACGACAGCAGCCAAATGGAATTAGGATTCACCCTCATGATCTCATGTCACTGACATCTGCAAAGACCCTGTTGTCAAATAAGGTACTGGTAATTAGGACTTCACATCTTTTTCAGGCACTTAATTTAGCCCGTAACAGCATTTGAAAAAAAGTCTCCTCACCTCCAAATATTTGTTAAGTGTTTGTGGTAGAACGATGAGCTTGAGTTAGTATTCGATATGGAGGAGCATGTTGTTTAGTTCATCAAATGAGTCTGAGGAGGTCTTTCCATATCAGTACATAATAAAGGTCCTTGTGTTCTCCTTTTTGAACAAAGCTTATTTTTTTATATAAATGTATTAAAATGGCTAAGTGATCTTCTCTAGTCATTTGGGGGTTTCTGATCTTTTGCTGTTATAAACAGGACCACAATAAAGAGCCATTTTGTGGATATGCCTGTATATCTGTGGGATCCATTTCTAGAATTAATAGATGGGTCAAAGGATATTTATGCTTGTAATTTTGACAGATATTGTCAAATTATTCTCCATGGAGATTATGCCAGTTTATAATCCCACTAGCAATTTATGCGAATACCTGTTTTTCCACATCCTTGTCAACAGCTTTTTTATTTTTTTTTTTTTTCTTTCTGGTGCTGGGGATCGAATTCAGGCCCTTCTGCGTGCAAGGCAAGCACTCTAACCACTGAGCTAAATCTCCAGCCCGACAACTTTGTCAACCTTTAGATTTTGGATTTTTCTCTTACTGATTTGTAGGGGCTCTGTGCATATGACAGAAGTTAGCCCCTTGAGATATTGAAATATTACTTGTAATTTTTTTTTAATTTTATTTATTTATTTATTTATTTATTTATTTATTTATTTGGGGATGAAATCAGGGGCTTTGTGCATGCTAAGCAAGTGCTCTACCACTGAGCTATACCTCTAGCCCTGTTGTAAATATTTTTTCCTAATTTTACATTTGTACTTTTGGTGGGTTTAATGATTTTCTTGTTTTGAAACAGTGTCTCCCTACATAGTTCAGGCTGACCTCGAAGTCACTTTGTAGCCCAGGCTGGCTTCAAACTCATGGCAGTCCTCCTGCTGAGCCTCCTGAGTGCTGGGATTACAGGCATATGCCATCACACCCAGTGATTTAACTATTTTTTTAACTATTATATAAATGGAATGCAGGTGGCAACTGATTATGATTTTTCAGTCTTATAGTAGTCCTTTCATTTTAATGTTTTTGGTGTTGCTTTGAGTAACCCCAGTACCTCATTCCTTCTTTTAGTTGGTGTTTTACTACTGGGGGAGCAGTGTTGTTTCGCTAATAGTCTCAACATTTGTTTCTGATAGTCTGTAGCAAACATTATGTCAGAAAGAAATCTCTGAGTTTTTAAAGGAGTAAATACGTGTCTGAAGCACCAGAGGGTATAATTGAAACTCATTAACACAGTTTGATTAGGGAAGGAGTTGGGAAAAGGACTGGAAAGTCTAGATTAACCAGTTAAGAAGAACCTTGGCTTCCAGGTGTCGGTCTTTAGTGTTGGGGAGTGGAGGAGGGAACAGTGTGTATCACGGAATGTCACTGAACATTTGTGAGCTTCTCTAGGGTGGGTAACTGACAGTGTAAGGGTGGACTGGGAGAGGCAGCTGCTGGAAGGGACTGCTAGGGGACCATGGGAGAAGGAAGGAAGCCCTGAGCTTGGTGGCCTCTGTGAACATGAAAGAGGGAATAGGTGTCAGAGACACTGCAGAAGCTGAATCCAGGGAAGGAAGGGAAGGAACATATTACAGAAATTCAGCGTTAACTGTCAGCTACATTAGGTCATAGTCTTTGAAAAAAAGATTACCATTATGTTGTGTTAATAATTAGGTATAAGATGAAATTCTGATCTTTCAGACTCCTAGAATATGATTTTACATGTTCATATATATGACTTTATGATGATTTTCCTTTTTCCATCAAAACAGTTCCCTGACCAGGCAACACAGCTAAAATGGAACGTTCAGTTTTGCCTGACGATCCCTCCCAGTGCACCACCAATCGCACCTCCTGGGACGCCTGCTGTGGTGCTGAAATCCAAAATGCTATTTTTTGTAAGTACCATCCGGCATCTGTGGATGTACAGAGCTTCTGTGTGAGGGTAATAGAGCAGCTGTTGGAGAACTGCATAAATTATTTATTGCTGCCAAATATAGGCCCAGATCCCTTAAATGTCAGTTCAGCCTTCATGGAATCTTGGTTCCTTTAGTAATAATAGAAATTAATTCAACTAAGAAACTGAGGCACAGTTGCATTTGAACTGTAATAATGAGTTGTTTGTCACTTCTCTTATCATATTTAATTCTCTCTCACTTGCTGAATCTTACAGTAAATGATAGTACCTTTGGCAAAGTTAGACAGATATTTTACTATGTTTTTCTTCTCTTTGTGTGTCTGCAGCTTCAACTAACTCAGAAAACGTCGGTCCCTCCCCAAGAACCTGTTAGTATTATAGTTCCAATCATTTATGACATGGCTTCAGGTACAACCCAGCAGGCAGACATTCCCAGACAGCAGAACTCTTCTGTTGCTGCTCCCATGATGGTCAGCAACATTCTGAAGAGGTTTGCAGAGATGAATCCTCCACGACAAGGTACATGACCAGTAGACAATGTTTTATTGCGTATGTGTTATAGAAGTTCTTTCAAGAGACACCCCTTCTATCCTCTTCCCCCTCTACCCACCTCACCCCCAGTCTAACAATAGAGCTCTGGTTGCCGTGGCTCTCTCAATGTCTGCCTGTCGCTTTCTTCCTTTCTCACTGGTTCTTCGTTTTTGTCCATTTCTCTGCTGCCTGGCCTTTACTTTTGTTAGTGATTTACTGTTGAGACTGACCCAGTTGCTAATGCCAGAAGCCTGTATTTATAGCGCACAGTGCCACAAAGCCCGAGGTTAGGACGGTAGAATTTTCCATGGCTGTGAATTCCTGCCCTGCCATCAATACCTGCCACTCTGTACATCACAAAGTTGAAATGCATGTTGGTTTCTCATATTTCATGGTTCAATCATGAATAGAATACTATCATTAAAAGTTCTGTATCTTCTAAATGTTTTGTGAAGAATAAAAACTGATACAAATGGCATCACTGCTTTTTGGGCTTCTTATATAAGTGTCAGGCGGGTGCAAGTGAAACTTTTCACCAAGTGCACAATGAATGAAGCTCTCAAACTGAACATTTCCCAGGAAACCAGAGTGCTTTCCAGAAAGATAAACGAGATCCCTCTGATATGGGAGTAGCCTACACGTAACGCGTAACTCCTGGCAGTGCTAAGTTTGGGGTTACAAAACAAAGCTCAGCCAAGACAACTTTTCTTCTATTTTACTCATTTCTAATTAATATTAAGAAAATTTAAATTAAATGTTTGCTTATTTCTAACATTAAGGAAGTCCTCTCTTTGTTTAGAATAGTTTGATAACAGAACTATGGTAAATGAGGGAAAGTTGTTCTCCAAAACATTTTTAGGTACCACAGTGTCAGTTTTATGAGTTATGAGAGAACTGATTATTTAAGCTGTTGTTTCCCCATATTGTACATAAGCGATTTCTCACTTTAGTTTACAAGGAGTACACTGGGCAGTAGAGAACAGGGTGCTTCTTCTGTTGTGACACTTCTACTTCTTACAATTTTCTGCCTTCATCCCTTGACTTCTCTCTTCTTTCAGCTAAAAATAGGTCCTCAAGAATCAAAATTTAAAGCTATCAGAATTCTCAAAGTAGCAGTCCAGTAGAACTTTTGACAATCATTCCTTCAAAAGCAGTTGACTATCATTATCTTCCATGTTTTATGTATTATGTCTTGTGGAATTTAAAGTTGAAGGAAAATGTTTTGATCCTATTGGGATCAAGTTTTCCTACCTTATCAATGAAAGTATTTTTTTTAAATGGCATATATATATACATATATATAAATATATATCTATATCTATATATATCTCTCTTTTATTTAAGAAATCGGTCAGCTATTTTGGAAGCATTTTTCTTTTTCTCCCCTTTTGGTTGGACAAGCCTTTACATGTCCTTCTCTGTCTGGACCTTGAGTTTCCAGTGGTTGGGGAGAAGGTTGGCAGCAACTCGCACAGGGTCACCTCACATCCTGCCCTTTGCCAGATTCACAGGAATCTTCAGTTCTCCCACCTTCAGCCACGTAGTGTCAGACCATGATCTGGTGAAAGGGACCCAGCTTTGGGTTTATAATATTTAAATACTTGTAATATTTATAAGAAGCGAGAGGCAAAAGAGAAATTGAGACCCTTTCCCCCCAGGAGATCTTATTTTAGATTATTGGTCTACCAGACTTGCGCTTCCCTGCTCTCCTCATGCATTGTACCCATCACTTCTTCAGGGTGAAGTGCTTTGAAGAAAAATGACTGAATTCTAGAAGCCGACTGTTTCCTTGCAGTGTACTAGAACTCTCCAGTAGATGTCGTAGCCCTGCACTGTCCAAGATGACTCCCACTCGCCAGATGTGGCTAATTAAGTTAAAATTTGGATGCAGTTTCACAGTCACACAACCCACATTACCAGTGCTCAGCAGCCACAGTGCATATGTACATGTCCATTACCACAGAAAGTTCTCTTGGGCAGTGCTGTCATAGACATTGCTGTCTAGCTGTTAGTGCGACATTAAGAGATCACTGAAGCTGCGATACATAAACTTGATTTTCATTAGATCCAAAATACACAAGGAGTCAGTAGCCTTAACCTTTTAACATGAAGCTTAGCTTTAAAGGCTTATCCAGGGAAACATTGTTTCTATACGACTCCTGGCATATCTTCTTAAATTGGAATCTAACTGGGACTCACTCAGAATGTTCTCCTGAGGGGGGAAAATAACAAAACCCAAGCCAAATATAATCTGATACTTCACAGAACACAGCTCAGCCCCCTATATTCTGAAGTTAAAATTCAGTCTTTTATTTTGATCTTTAACGTTTTTACTAATTTTAGATTTAATTCCCCTCCCCCACCGGTGTGTTAACATCATCTTTCCTGTATTGCGAATAGCTAATGACCATTTTTCTCTGTTGCAGGTGAATGCACAATATTTGCAGCTGTTCGTGATTTAATGGCTAATCTTACACTGCCCCCTGGTGGGCGTCCATAGACACTATTGTTTTTAAACCAGGAAGGCTGACAAATGAGACAAAACAACAAAAAAACAGTCTGAATTCAGCCTTCAGTTTAAAAAAGGAAAAGGACTTTTTTACTTTAAGAGCTAACTATTCTAAACTGGCAAAAATTTTCAGGGTGCACTTCTTTCATCAAAAAGATCATCAATCTTTTGTATAGTGAACTTGTATAGTGTGTTTAAACAGGACACATTTCAAACTAGGTAATATATCAATGTCCACTTGCCAGTAATGGAGTTAATATTCTGTTTTATACTATAAAGTTATGAAAATGCCAAGCTTGTTTATTTAATTGTTTTCTTATGTTCTGGGTGTAATAGTCCTTTTTTATTTTTGTTTCGTTTTTTAAGGCAGGTCTGTCATTTTTGAATACTGTAAAACTGTGATAAACTTTATATTGAAGCTGTATTTTAATATGACCGCTTTGAATCCTTACATGAAAATGTTCTGGGAGTTGTTATAAACACATCCCAAGGAAGCAATATTTAATAAAACTAGGTTTAAAAAATTGACACTCACTGTGTGTGTATAAGCTCTCTAGACTTCTTAGGGCCTCCCTTCATCTTTAACCTGGTGGGGCCAATAATTTTTAATAATACATGTCTGAAATTTGACCAAAAAGCATCCTGTTTGTTTCAAGCTAATTTATTTTCTTCAAATATTCCTAACCTAACTGATAGTAATATTTAAAACCTTGTCTGTCTTTCAGTGTAGGATTTGGGTACAAAATAATCTAGTCCAGTGATGGTGAACCTCTTAGAGCTTCCAGTGATACAAACAGCCTGCTGTGGCACACGTGCCATAGGTTCGCCACCACTGGTCTAGTCTTTGAGAAGAGAAAGTAAGTGATTTATAATAAAAGGATCCTAAATCATGTAACCACTCTCTGTTGAGGATATGGGAACTCTTCTGCTAGGCAAATTTTATTTACAAGATATTTCTGCATACAGCATTAATTAGGACACAACTTTAGTGTTCTACCCTTGCATAAAGTTTCTGTGACATTTCTTTGTCTCACTTCACTTTTCCTTACCTTCCGCAACAAAATTGAAGTTGTTTAGTGTCAATTTAATTTGTTATCAACAAAATGATAGAATGTTTTACTTGGAAGAAACCTGGTCCAGTCATTTTGAAGAGTCCAAGATTCAGGCCTGTCAGGGTCCAGTGGAGTGTTGGGTACTGACACATCTCAGCAGGGTTTCTTTTTGGAGCACTGTACTGTTTCTCCTAGTCAGGGACTTTTTGAGCTTCAAAGAACATGATCTGAAGCACCGATCTTCTGGTGCCTTGATATTATTTGGAAAAGGGTTTAAAATTACATACCCTTCTGAGTTAATCTGGATACTATAATACTGACTGGTTCACCATTAAATTTTAGATATTTTGCCTAATTCCACTTTAAGATAGTTTAATTGAGTTTCTGTAACCACCAAATCTAGTTTGAAGCATCTCACTGCAACAGTGTATCTGTTCTCAACTTTGCTTGGTTCTCCATTCACATCTGGTCAGCAGTGAGGCCTCTGTCCCTCTTCTCTGCCTTGTTTCTGCCTTCATTTCCTGCTTCTCACCCAGCTCTGCTGCTAGTCAGGAGCAGGTTTTTCCTTCCTTCAACTTACCCTTTATTCCTTCTGTTTTCAATCTCCTTGTAATGGTACTGACATTGATTTGGCCATCTGAAATGTCTCCATCAAGGCTCAGCCCTTCTCTGTTTGGTGCTGAATCCTTTCTTTCATGTAGAAATCTACATGTCATGTACAAGAAAAGTATTTTTATCTGCAGAATAATATTTCAAATGATTTTATAAATGCTTTCCAGATATTCCTTTTAAGTGTGGTTTTAAAATGTTAATTGCATTTTTACTCATGATGCATTCAATGGGCACTTTTTTCCTAATTGTAACTCATCTTTGAATGCGTTGTACAAAACATAGGACTCAGTGAATAGAATTTGCTTTTGATGCTTATTAAAAGTAAACTTATGAATCTGAATTTTGATATCAAGCTTGGTATTTGGAAGTGATATGTACTTTATTAAAGGTTGACAACATTTAAGTTGTCAAGTTTCATCACATTGTAAGTTTTATAACAAACCATGTCTTTTGTCTCTTTTGTCACCTAGGTTCAATCAAAGGGGCTGGATGCCCATAGTGATTTTCTCCATAGGTGGTTTGGCACTTAACCTTTAGGTATTTTTGATGTGATTTTAGTACTTACAGGAATGAATAAATTTTATACAAATTTCAGAGAACTACCAACTTTCTCTAGTTAATTTTGGTGAATATGTTTTGGATTGTAGTCTGGTTTAGCATTAGTTTAGCCTTGAAAGAAGAAATTGGTTCCGATTGCCACTGTCTTTTTCCCATCTGCTGAAATGCTGTTTTAAAACATACAGAAGTGCTTTCAGAATTAGGAAACTGAAAACTTCAACAGAGTATAGCAAGTTACTGATAGCAGGAGCTGAACCTTATGTTTGAAAACTGAGTGAGCTAAACGAAAGCATAAACTAAAATATTCAAAATGTGATTTTGAATTTTAATACTGCTGACAACTTTACTTTGTTGCAATTAACACAGTTACTTGTTCACCTGCAGGATGCTAACAGGTCTTTCTCAACTGTGGTCAAACTGATAACTTCAAAAAGTATACTTGGAGCTTTGCTACTCTGAATTCTGATACGATTTCAACATAAAAGTTGTTCCTTTTTTTTTTTTTTTGCGGGGGGTGGGAGGGTGCTGGGGATCGAACTCAGGGCCTTGTGCCTGAAGTGCTCTACCACTTGAGCTAAATCCCCAACCGCTTTTTTTTTTCCTTTCCCCGAAGAAATACCCATCACACACTTTTTTTTTTTTTTTTAAAGAGATGAGGTCTTGCTGTGTTGCCCAAGGTGGCCTTGAGCCCCTGGGCTCAGGCAATCCTCCTGCCTCACCTTCCTGAGGAGCTGGAACTACAATTGCATGGCACTGCACCAGGCTGCAAGTCGTTCTTGAGATGATACTAATATACTGAAAATTTTAAAGGAATTTACATTCAAGGGATAGAAAGGAAAAATGTTAATGTAGGTTCGTTGTTTCTTGTGGAGTTTTCTTTTTCATTTGATTCGATGGAATGGACAGGGTGCCAAAGGGTATGATTCAAATTCCCTTAGGATAGATATAGCATTGAGGGTTTAAAGACAACATTAGCAGAAGCCAGCCAGCCCTGCTGCACATCTCCAGAAACACCATGATCTCATAATTTTCTATGAATTGCCTCCACTTCCAAGTGGTTATTGATTTGTTCAGATACCTTGCCCAAGAACGTAAGTGATTGATGAAATCACTTTTTATTTAGGTCAATATAGAATAATAGCTAAGAGCTTACTATGCGCCAGACACTGCTCTAAGCGTTTGCAATGTGTGTCTACTGCCCCCAACCGCCCTATGAGGTAAGTATGGATGCCCTCCTTTTACGGATAATAAATGGAGACCCAAGGGAATGAAGTGATTGGCTTGGGATGAAGTTAGGATTGCTTAAAATCAGATCGCCAAGAGGCAGTTTGAGTCCAGAGCTCGACCAAGCAGTCAGGGGAAGGCTTCAGTGTTTACTCTCCCTTCAAAACCCGACTACACACATGCTTTACAAGCTCAAGAAACTCACTGAAAGGAAGTAAAAAATGACATGACTTCTTGTCACTTGGAGTTGACAATCTAATACCTCTGATCTTTGTGGCACTTAATTTGGAATTTTAATCCCACTGCCTTGTGCGGTCTGAATTACCGTCTGACCTTTGTCGGATGCTTTGGGATGCGCTTAGCCGGCTTGGGACTGTACAGCTCTCTAGAACCCAAGTAGCACGTTGGCCTGTGTGCCTCTGCCAGGCAGTCCAGTGGCGTAATTTTTGAGATTTGTGTCAGTGTGGCACACCACGGGTGCATGACAGGTGCAAGGGACAGGCAGCCAGCGGTCACGTTTCACTAATGCCTACATTTGCTACAGCCAATCTGCAGACATAGGAACGCGTTAACTATCAGGGTTGCATGATGCAACGAGTATACATAATTCAAGAAATGTGCCTTGAGCACTTTCTTTGTTTCTACAATAAAGATTATCAGGAGTCCCTACAACAGGAGAGGGAGTTGAATGGCGGGGGCGGCGCGGCAGGGTCCGAGTCTCAGTTTGGAGGACATGCAGGGGACGTAAGAGTTTCAGGCTGACGCTGTCTGAGCGAGCACCAAACTACTTAAGCAACGCGGTAACCTAAATCGGGGTGGGGTTGACGTCGGAGAAATGAAACTACCTCTCCACGGGTGACGCCGCGCGGCGCGCTCAGCCTCGGGCCTGCGCATTGGCGGTCTTTGGGCGGGGCTTGCGCCTGCGCCTCGGGCGCTTCCCAGGCTCCTGCGCCTGCGCACTGGCGCTCGCCTCGCCCCGGTCCCACTGTAAAATGGTACTGTCAGAGCTGGCTGTGCGCCTCAACTGCACTGAGTACAAGAACTGGGTGAAGGCGGGACACTGCCTGCTGCTGCTGCGCAGCTGCCTGCAGGGCTTCGTCAGCCGCGAGGTGCTCTCCTTCCACCGCAGCCTGCTCGCCGCAACCCCTGGCCTGGGCCCCCACGCTGCCTGCCGCGGCAGTTCACGGTGCAGCCCGCGCGCCCGCCAGGTGAGCACCCGGCCCGGGGCCTTGGCCACCGCCCCCACTCCATCCCGGTCCCCATCCGGGAGCACACAGTGTCCCGTTCCCACTGCGGAGCGGGGTCGACCGCCACGTCCCGGGCTCAGATTCCCAGACGCCGCCCTCCCGCCGGTCCCCTCCTCACTGCCGCCCCCTGTAGTTTCAGCCTCATTGTCAGGTGTGCGCGGAATGGAAGCGGGAGATTTTGAAACATCACGTCAACAGAGATGGGGACGTGCACTGGGGAAACTGCCGGCCCGGCCGCTGGCCCAGCGACGCCTGGGAGGTGGCCAAGGTAAGCACCTGCAGCCGGCGGGAAGGAGGGCGGGCGGATTCCGTGGTACCCGGAGGCAGCTAGTGGTCCGTGCAGAAGCCCAGGCTCCTAAAGCAGGTGCATCGGGGGAAAGTGTCTAGGCAGTTAAAGGCTGAGTGGACCCGACCTAGCTTAGTGAAGTAGAAGTATTCTTCTGCCTGTCTGCTTCCTGTAAGCATTTCAATTTGCTGTCCCTGCTTGGGAAGCTATAGAAAAGATTTCAACAAGAGGTACTGGGGCGGGATGTAGAGTGAGCATCGTGAGCATGGACATGGAGGTGTTTGAGGGTGGGCTCACTGAATGGCTCCTTTGGGCTGGAGAGTGTCATGAGGATGGTGGAGTAAGCCAAGGGAAGTTAAAATAGAAAGGACCTGAAGTGCCCAGCTAAAGAATAAAATTCTGGGACGGCGGAGATGGGGTAAGCAGTGAGATAGAGACTGTTAGACCACTGTTTGGATCTTGGCAATGTGGCTTACTGTCTGGGTCTACTGGGAAAGTGTACTGACTTCGTGATGTTTGCCAACAGCCCAGCAGTGGGAGGAGAGGGGCAGCTAGAAGTGGCTTCCTAACACAAACTGACTTTTGGAGTCAGCATAGCTGGCGGCACCTAGGAAGGAGGTGATCTGAGGCCTAGCTACTGAGGCCAGCCTCTGTTCCTTAACCTCAAAAATGAGGTAATTGGGCTGTGTCAGTGGTGCCCATATTTGGCCGTCATGGACCAGGAAACCCACCACACCTACATCCTTCTGTCCATTTTTTTTTCCACCACAGAGTTGTCAACTTTTACATAGAAAGCAGAAAAATGTTAAAGAAACAAAACTACCCTTTATTCTAACTGCCCCTCACCTGTTTGTTCTCTATTGCTGTTTTCACAGCCCTGGAATCCCCTTGAAGCTGGTGCCACCTGCTTATGCCACTCTTTCCTCTTGTTTTTCTTGTTTTTTGTTTTTCCCTTGAGACAGGGTCTCACTATGTAGTTCAGGCTGGCCTCGAACTCAGAGTGATCCTGCAACCTCACCCTCCCTGAATGCTGGGATTACAGGCGTGTGCCACCAAGCCCGGCTTTCCTCCTTTTTGTTGCTGGCCACCTGCACATCTAGTCCAAGCCCATCCTCTTAGTTCCTGGGCTTCCTGTTCTAACATCCTTGGTCCACCGTACTTAGTTCCCCTCTTGTAGGTTCACACTCTGGACCCTGTGGGCACAGGAAATCTTGTTTAACATCCTGCTTGCCTTTGGCACACTTACTCAAACACTCCTGGCCCTACCCTTTGTCCCTGTACTCTGCTCTTAGAGGCCTTTACTGCTTTCTCTGTACTCACTAGCCCCGCCCTCCTGCCTGCCTTTTTTCCTCAGCAGGCCCAGTTCCCACTGTCCAGCATTATAATCAGTCCCTTGTTGCTGGCTTGGTCTTTTTCTCCCTTCTCTGAACTTGCCTGGCCCAACTGCAGCCCTAATGATACCATCATCTGCTTCTATTCAGACAAGAATTTCACAAAAGAGCTGACTGGTTTCACTTTTGTTCGGGCCGTATCTCTCTCTTGGCTCTTGTTCCTAGCTTTCTTCACCCATCTGCCATTCCTGTTCCTCTATCCTCACCCCAGCTGCAGACTTTCCTGAGGCTTCCTGGAGTTGATGGATGCCCAAAACATGGACTTTCTTGTCTTTTTGCCAAACCTACCAGCCTCCGCACCGTCATCGCCCTGTTATAAAGGAGGGAAAATGTCTCTCCTCATGGCACTGTCCTTCTAGTACTTGTGTGTTGGCTCCTATCCTCTGCCATTTGCCCAAGGACTTGGAGTCTTAAGTTGTCACTCTTTCTCCCTCCCTGCTTGTCCTCATCATAAAAATAGCTCAGTTATCACCTTCGTTTATTAATTTTAAAAGAAAGAAAGAAAAGTGGTGGTACACACCTGCCAGTGCTGGTGTCCAAGCGTCTGACACAAGAGGATTGCAAGTTCAAAGCCAACCGGGGTAACTTAGCACTTGGAGTGAGACCTTGTCTCAAAATAAAGGGTGGGGGCCTGGGGCTGTAGTTCAGTGAGAAGGCCCTGAGTTCAAACCCCAGTACTGACAAAAAATAAAACGAATAAAAGAAAAGAAAGGATGAAACAGAGTTACTATATAACCCAGCAGTTTTACTTTTAGGTATACACCCAAGAGAAATGAAAATGTATATCCACACAAAAAAATGTCCACAAATGTTCCTTACAGCACAATTCCCAGCAGCCAAAAGCTGGAAACAACTCAGATGTCCACCAGATGCTGAATGGACAAACAGAATCCATACAGTGGAATATAATTTTGCCATAAAGATGAACGAAGAGCTGATACTTGTTACAACATGAATGAATCTTGACAACATTATGCCAAGTGAAAGGAGCTCATCATATATTGTATGATTCTCTTTATGTGTGTAGTCTATTGTGTGATTCATTATTCATCCAGAATAAGCACATCTATAGAGACAGAAGTAGATGAATGGTTGCCAAGGCCTGGAGTATTATGGAGATGATAGCTAATAGATACGGGGTTTCCTTTGGGGGTCATAAAAATGCTCTAAGATGACTATAGTGGTGGCTGTACAATTCTGTGACTAAAAACCACTGAATTGTGCACTTCAGATGGATATGTTATAGCTCAATAAAGCTATTTTTTAAAAAAGCACTTGAATAAATACTTAGAAAAAAAAAAAGACAATCTTCCCTTTGATCTGCTGTCTTCCAGCTACCTTCCTGTTTCTCTGTCTGCCTCCTCTAGGTGTACTCAGTAGAGCTTCTCAAAAAGAGGCCTGGACCCTGTTCTCTTTTCCTTGGCTTCCCCGTGCTCTGCAGTGTCTCCCCCACCCCCACACTTCTGCCCCTGCCCCTTTACTGCCATGGTGACTTTTGCTGACCTCATCTTACCTCCCAGATCTGCAGCACTGCTTGGCCACTGGCTTTGTGACTTCTTATCTCCTGCCTCTCCTCCAGTCTCCCTGGCTCTTCCTTAGCTTTCCTTGGGTCCTGGGGCTGGGCCTCTCCTACTCCCTTCTTCCCTGGTGACTTTGTACAGGCCTGCAGCATTAAATGTTACCAAACGTGTGTCCCTTGCCTTGCCCTCCCTTCTTGACTCCAGACACAGCAATCCGTCTGCCTACCTGCCCCTTCCACTTCCTTGCCTCACTGGCACTTTGTATTTAGTCCTAAAGTGTCTGAAGCAGGCCCCCCAACCCGATTCCCATTCCCACCACCAACTTCCCAGACCAGACCCATTCTCGGTTCACGTCTTTCCCTCTCACTACCGCTCCCCTCATCTGTACCTGCAGAGTGTTTTTGGATTCCACCTCTTTTCCATCTGTGTGTCACATCCCTCACACTCCCACCGGACTCTGCCTCAGCCCCCGGCCTGCCCTCTCTGCTGCTCCAGGCGCCTCGAGCTGGTCACCACACAGCAGCACATGCCGTCTGCAAGTGGCATTCCTGTCTGTTCGTGCCCATGCCTTGCGTGGCTTCCCGATGGCCTCAGAGTAAACTCAACACTTCCTTCCCACGCCAGCGAAGCCCGGCATGATCTGGCCCCTGTGACTTTCTCCCACCTAATATCCTACTCAGCCAAGGGACGGCAGAGGGTGGAGAGCAGTAGTAGCGCCTGTTTCTTACCACTGTGTGCTCACCATGTGGAAAATGGTGGTATGCAATATAATTTTTAAGAGACATAAAAAGATTTATTAGGCAAAATTTTAGAAGTGCACACGCAAAGAACTAGAGTTCAAAAGTAGAGTGGCACCTTTGGGTCTGGAGCTGAAAATATTTATGTGATTTTAGACAGCAGAAATCTGAAATTTGTGACTCTATAGAAAGATTGACATATATTCACATATATTGGGCTGACTTGGTTTCCTCTAACAGCCTACCCACAGGTAAGAAGATAACTCATCTTATAGGAGATGGGCAACAGATTCAGAGAGTTCAAAGACTGTTTTAGGCAAAACAGATCACAATATAATTTTTAAGAAATAGCTTTTACTACAAGGAGGCAGCAGAGGTTCCCTACTGGCTTCTAGTTCTGAAAGGGAACAATTATGAAAGTAAACATAATGAGGAAGAGACTGGTTCATATCTGTGCGAAAATGCCAGACAGGACCCCCTTCGTACTGCAAAAGGAAAGACTAGACCTGGCTTAGGGGCAAACTAAGACCGCTCTAACTGCAGCTTCCTCTCAGCAACAGCTGAATTAAATGGAGTTTCTTTTCTTGCTTTTCATTGCGTTAGTTTGCCTGTAATAATTTAGTTGGCTTCTTTGTTAACCTTTGTAGCGTAGCTATCGAGACATGGAAAGATAGCACCGGTACCGGCTAGTGCACCTTTTGTAGGGACCATTTAAGGTGCATGAAATCCTTAATTATGTGAGGCTCAGGTGTCCGTGACTCCCCAGGGTGCCCTGGCGCTCACCACCAGCATTCTCCCAGCACTGGTACAAGCAGCAGTGTAGGAGGCAGCAAAGTTGCCTGTTTACTAAAATGCATTTGCTTTCAGTGCAACAGAGCTCTTATTTAACCTTATTGAGAGTAATTTTTCATGTGTCATCTGTTCCCTACCCTGGGTGGGAGTGTACCCTTGAGACCCCTAGCCTGGTAAAGTTGTGTCCAGATAGAACCTTGGAAACATTTCAGGAAAGAAGAGTATGCCTGAGTCTTGCTGTAACACTATTTTTGTGCCCCAGGCCATAAAATCCTACTAAAGGCAAGATTGTGCTAAAACAAGGCCTTCTGGTGTGCGTTGTATCTCAAATGCCAGGATTCCTTCTGCAACTCCTATGCAGGTCGTACTCACCTTACACCACTGACACTACCATCTCCAGCATTTGTGGCCTGTTCAGTAGCATGGGGCAGGCCCTGTACTCATGCCTTACCTACATTTACTTATTGAATTCTCACAATATCCTTCAAAGTGTTATCCCGTTTACTGATGAAGAGTCTGAGGATAAGCAGCTTGCCTAGGGTCACACAGCTGGCAGGTGGGTAAATTCGTATTTGGGCTTAGCTCTGTCACACTCCCAAACCCAGATTCTTAATGCTACCATACTGTGCTTTCTCAAGTCACTTAGAAAGCATCCATTTTGGAGTAACTATTATTTTTAAATCTTCCTTAACAACTCAGCCACCGAAATATCAGTAAGGAAAAGAACCTTCTTTCCGCTTATGTGCCATTAAAACAGGACAGAAAACCAATTACATCAAGCGTATCTAATAGCAGAGGAATAGTGCAGCCCTTTAGCTATAGCCCTTGGCCAAGGCTTAGCTACAATATTGTTTCCCTACTTGTATTTCGAATTTATGAGGCTCTCACTTGAAACTTCAGTGTGTAAAATAATTTCGGTCATCCTTTGGGAAACAGGCAAGTTACATACTTCTCTGCCTCCTAGAGTTGGAGGAGAGTCAGATGCCCCCCTCATCCCTCCCCTACTACAGGCCTTCATGCCCCGAGGACTGGCAGACAAACGAGGACCTGAGGAATGTGATGCAGTTGCTCTTTTAAGTCTTATCAACTCCTGTGATCACTTCATGGTTGATCGAAAGAAAGTCATAGAGGTAAGAGCCATCCGATTCAAAACCATACACCAAGTCAGTCAGGTTGGTACTGGGAAGGCGAGCAGTGAGCCGCACCCTGTGATGCTAAGCCAGCCACGCAGGCGTAATACAGTAGTCCCCAGAACAACGGTGTGCAAAGAAAGTTAGGTACCAAGCTGGCATCACGGGCAGCCTTGCTCATTCATGTGCACTTGCTGTGATGTCCAAGTGCCCAGTGCAAACGTCATCAAGAGCTAACCCTTTAACTCTTCCTAAGTAAAGTTTCCTGGCAACTTGTTGCAAGAGCTATCTGTTTAGTTTTTCCTAAAGTTTCCTGGGAACTTGTTCTGTGCCACTTTCCATTGAATTATATGAAGCTTGGATTTCTCTTCCCTGTTCTGCCATGAACAGAATCAAAGTAATAATCAAAGTAATATATATAGGACTGGGCATGTAGCTCAGTGGTAGAGTGCTTGCCTAACATGCATGAGACCCGGGTTCCCTCCCCAAACCAGAAAGAACAAAAGTGACAGAATGTATCATCCTATCTATTGTATGCCACACAGTCTTGCCCTTCAGAATCTCAGTGGCTAAATAGTTGCAAGAGCAAATGATACAAAAGGGAGGAAAGCATGAATGCTATTGGATAAGGCTGTGGGAATGGATTGCTGTGCTTGTCAGATATTCTGGGAGGTTTAGATTTTTTGCTAGTTCACCAGAGAACGACATTCACATTTATTACTCTTATGGTCATCGAAGTATCTCTGGATTATTTATAATATGTAGGGAAAATGCTGTAGATTTGCCAGTGTGGCAGCAGCTGAAAGGATTAAAGAATCCTGGCGACCTCACAGGGACAAAGACCTAATCACAGTGGTTGACCTCTTTCTTTGATATCTTTCAGCCAAGAATGTGGACTTTATGTAAATTATATAATAACATAACACTGTTTTTCTTAAAATATAGGAAAAGTTCACTTTCTTTTCATTGCGGTTTCCACATCACAGAGCCCCGTTCTAACTTCCTGGAATTCCAACAATATCTAAAAGATTTTTGTATTGTCTACTTCAGCCTGCGGGTGAACACACAGCCAATATGCTCACTCTCTGACAGGCTGCTTTCAGTTAAGAGATTCAGAAGAATGTGCAATAGCCTACTGCACTCAGGATTTCAAGGGCTCCGGTTAGTTGCAGGCTCATTTGTATCTGTTACCGTCTTAGTCACTTTCTCATCACCGGCACAAAATACCCCACTCAACACCCACTACTCAAAGGGAAGAGGTTTGTTGGGGCTCACGGTTTTGGAAGTCTCTGTCCATAGTCGGCTGGCTCCAAGGTAGAAGCTGCATGGCACAGGTGACCCCAGAGGAGAAGGGGCTTGCATCGGGGCTTGCATCACCGTGGTCAGGAAGCAGAGAAGGGAGGAGTCAGGCAGGGAGATGGAACCGTCCAGGCCACACCCCCAGTGACCCGCCTCTAACCAGGCCCTGCCTCCTAACAGCTCACTCAGCTTAGTGGGTGAGTTCGCAGATGAATACAGTACAGCACCCCAGGATCCAATTACCCTCTAAAAGCTCCGCCTCTGGCACATGAGAGTTGGAGGGACAGTCTAGCTCTAAACCATAATGCTAATGTATTACTGACGTGGCGGGAGGTTGAACACCCCCACCCCCAAGCCTCGACCCTTCTTGCAGGCACCTACAGGTCATATCAGGAACTTCTAGATTGCTTGGAAACCGGCTCCAACGGCAGAGGGAGGGAAGAGGCTGAACACTGTTGCCTGATTTTGATCTTTTTGTTCCCGGAGTCTTATGACCAAAATCTGGCTTGCAGCCATGTTTTATTTGTCCTGCCTGGCTTTTTAAATTTTTTGAACTGGACGTGGTGGCACATTCCTGTAACCCCAACTACTTGGGAGGCTGAGGCAGGAGGATCACAAGTTTAAAGGCCAGCCTGGGCCATTTAGCTAGACCCTGCCACAAAGTAAAAATTAAAAAGGGATGGCAATGTAGTCAGTGGTAGAGTGCTTACCTAACGTGTGAAGCCCTGGGTTTAATCCCCAGTACTGTAAAAAATATATTTTTTTAATTAGTTGTCATAAAAATCTGAATTTCCAGCTTCCCTTGAAAAATTAGAAGGCATGGTGATACTGGGCTCTTGTAGCTCCCACGGCAAGAGGCCACCCTGTTAGCCAGGATATTTACTCTCCAGTCCGTCCTGCTGCCCTCTCTCCTTGTCTCCCTGCTGTTGAATGGGGCCAGCTGCACTCAGGTTATCCGCCCGACCTTTGGAGGTGTTTTGGATGTGACCCAAGGAGGACTTCACCTTTTGATGTATGTTCTCCGGACAGGATGAGATTGAATACAGGTCTGACCTGGGGGCTGGAAGGCTGCACTGTCCTGTGTTCTGATAGGAGTACGTGCCGGATTCTTTGTGGTTCCGAGGAAGGTCTCATCAGTGTTGGTCTGGAGACCACACTTGTCAGTTTTGTGATTAGCAAAGCCTGTCTGCAGTTTTTCCGTGGAGCCACAAGAGCTCAGCTTAACCTGTCGACTTTGCAGCCTTTTATCTTTTGGTCTTTTTCTAGGTGATCAAGTGCCGTAATGAGATCATGCACTCTTCAGAGATGAAAGTATCATCCACATGGCTTCAAGATTTTCAGATGAAGATCCAAAATTTTCTGAATGAATTCAAGGATGTCCCAGAGATTGTGGCGGTGTATTCCAGAATAGAACAGGTAAAAGTCATGTTTAACAGTTCTGGCATACAGAAGGAAGGGGTCAGAACCAGCCACAGTCACTCATGTAGGGCTTGACATTTATTAGATTTGAACTCATTTTGTTTTATTTTTTGTGGTGCTGGGGATGGAACCCAGGACCTCATGCACGCTAGACAAGTGCTGTAACCGCTGAGCTACATCCTTATCCCAGAACTAAACTGTAGAATGTAGGCAGGAGAAAGGATGCCGGTGTGCAATCTGGAATTATGCTGGGCTGAGCAGCTGTTTTGTAGGCCCAGTGTGTTGTTAAAATGTGCCCAGTTAATGGTACTTGATTGCAGATTCTTTGGGTAATTCAAAACAGCATCTTTTTCATCAAATCAGTTCAGTGGGCTGGGGGTGTGGGTCAGTGATAGGGTACTTGGCTAGCGTGTGTGACACCCTGGAGTCCATCCCTGGCACCACCACTACCACCAAAAAAAGAATTAATAGATTAAATGAAGTAAGTAAAGCAGTCCATATGTTTGTGTGGTCATCCTACAGCTATTGACATCTGACTGGGCTGTTCTGATCCCTGAGGAAGACCAGCCAGATGGGTGTGAACATGAAATGGGAAGTTACCTGAGTGAGAGCCAAGTAAATGAAATCGAAATGGAATTACTGAAGGAGAAGCTTCAAGAGATGTACCTTCAAGCAGAAGCACAGGAGGTGCTGCCCAGAGAGGTAAAGGGAAGGGTTATGTCCTCTGTGTGGAAAGACAGGCACTGGCGGGGGTGGGGGCACAGCTGTGTGGTCATATAGCCAGTTAGGTTTCTTTTTTTTTTTTTCTTCTTCTTCTTCTTTTGAGACAGGGTCTCGCTGTGTAGGTAAGGCCAGCCTTGAGCTCACTATGCAGCCCAGGCTGGCCTCGGACTCTCAGCGATCCTCCTGCCTCAGCCTCCCAGGTGCTGGGATTACAGGTGTGCATCACCACACCCGGCACCAGTTAGGTTTCTGATTTACAAGTTAAATAATTCCCAGAAGTTGGTATTCTTTTGACACTGATCAATGTTACATTTTAACAAATATTTTCATTTAATCACCAAGCACTTGAGGGCCTAACTGTGCCACAAAGTAGAAGAACGGGTTAAGGGCTACACCGGGATTTGGAACAAGAAGCTCAGGGGCTTCTGTGCCCGCCAGTCATGAGCATTGTCAAAAAAGTTTTTGGGGCTGGGGATTTAGCTCAAGTGGTAGAGCACTTACCTAGCAACTGCAAGGCCCTGAGTTTGATTCCCAGCACCAAAAAAAAAAAAAAAAAAAGGTTTCGCAGAGGTCTGTTGAGCTGGAGCTCAGGGATTCGTAAAAGTTGGGCAGACTGGTAAAGGAAGAAGGGTGTTCTTGGCAGAAGGAAGAGCTCTTGGAAAGGCAGGAAAGACCTGTTGGGCCTGAGCGATGGCCAGGGGAGCACAGGAGGTATGTGCAGGTAGGAGCACAGTAGGGTGAGCGGAAGCTTAGTTTGGAAGGTTTCCTGCATCGTGCCAAGGAGTTTGGGCCTTCTGCCCCCAGCAGTGGGAGCCAACAGATGTTCTTAAGCAAGGAAGAGCTAGAAAGTAGGAAAAAAAAAAAGTGAGATGTGCCTTTTAGAAAGTGAGCTCTCTCAGTGCTTGGAGGTTAGGCAAGTGGTGGCAGACTGGCTTTGGGTCGTGTGAAGGTGGAGAGTGAGGACGGAAGCTCGAGGCTATGCAGGAGGAGCCGGATCCTGGGCACTTCGCCCCGCAGAGCCGATGCATCTTAGTGGCTGCACACTTTACTTGGGACATGGCGTGAGGCTGGAAGAGTGGGGCAGGACAGCTAAAGGGTCGCCAAGGTTCTTACCACCTCCAGGCTAGCAGCAGTCTCAAGTCCTGACAGGGAGCACAGGAGGCAGGAGTCATCTTTGTTATGAGCAGGGTCTAAAAGACACTGATGACCACACAATTGTATTCTGCTAAGGTTCGGTGATGGTCCAGCCCTGGCTACATTTGAATTCTAGATCACCAGGAACCCATTCGCCCTCTGATCATCCTCGGCAAAGTCACTTCATTAAACAGGGAGAGTGGTTATTTAACACAAAGTGTGTATTTCATCCATTAAGTTGTGCTCCTTCCTGGCATGTATCCCTGTATTAACTGTTTTCAGTTAGATCCCATGCTTCAGTCAGTGTGGTGAGCTCTGTTACCCTGAGGACTGGCTGCCACTGGTGTTTATATGTGCCTGCTGTGTTTTTTAAAGTGATGACTCAGAATGTTAAGTCTTCTCTTTTCTAAGCCTCTGGCTTTATTTTTAAACACTGTTAGAACCAGCCCCAGTGTTCTTCCACGGTAGAGTAAGAGAAAGTAGCCCGAGGCCCAGGCTCACTGCCGAGTCCTCAGTGGTTTTCACTCCTCTTGTGGGAGCCATAGTTCTTTTCCTGTTTGTGTAACCAAGAGCAAAGTATATGAACAGCAACACGTGCGAGCCAGGATTGTGACGGTGGAGAGCCGGAAGCGGACCTGGTGATCATCTCACCATCTTCCTGGCCAGACAGGTGAGGCGAGGGCCCCCAGGAGCTGGTGCTGGGTGTGAGGCTGGGTAGAAGCCTCCCTCTCCCGTCCTGTGGCTTCGCACGTACTGTGCTGCAGGTCTGGTGTCACTGACGGGGTGGCACCTGTAAGTTTCTAACCCTCATTATCTCTGTTTCACAGAGAAGAAATAGGGGTTAATTGGCTTGTCCTCTGGGTCACAAAATCCCTAGAAAGAGTTGATAAATTCTCATTTTTCATGCTTTCTGCTCAGCAGGCCATGGCATTTTTTCCTCGTATTTCAGGTGATCAGAATGTAAGTTGGGAGTGATTGACATGTTATCGCAAAGAAGTTGAAGGTCAGCCTTCCACGTGCGTGGAACTTGACCTTTTCCGAAAGTTCAGTGCTGTATAGGTTATCCATGTTCTTTAGGGTTAGTCTCCAAAGTCAGAGGATTCGATAAGACCACATTTCAGGCTATTTAAAACGCCATCAATTCTAAGACATACCATTATTTCAGTTACTTCTAAGAAAGAAAACATGCTCATTGTGAGGTATTACCAACGGCAAGATCCAGTCTTATTTGAGGTGGTAGAATATGGAAAAAATTGTGCATCCAGGAATCAAGGTATATGGTGATTACATTATGACCGCAGGACTTTATGTGAGTATTTATCTAAGACTTGTTTCTGCTTTTTGTTGAAACACTAGAGGTAGGATTGGAAAGCTAAGTTGAGAACAATGGTCAGCAGCGGTAACTAAGTGCAACAGTTCCTGCAGCCGCATTGTGGAGCACCAGGCCTTGCCACAGAGCACTTGGCATCTCTGTTCTTTTCTGTTAGCTTGATGAACCTCAACAATCTGTAGTAGGATTAAAAGGGGCACACATTTAAATGCACTGCGCATGTGTAGCTGAGATCATTAGACACTTTCCTCCCCGAAGCCAAATGGGAGCAGTGGCTCCTCAAGCCCCTCAGGACACGCTGGGTGGGAGTGTGTCCCTGGCTTGGGCCCACTTGCCGCAGAATTCATTCAGCTGCCACCCAAGGACCCTCCACATAGTCTGCCAGCCCTCGGTGCTCTGTTAGGATCTGGTAGTTTAAAATTTCAGCTAGGGCACATTAAGCGCAGCAAAGGGATAAAAAATATGTAAAGTATTTGCACAGACTTTAAAATCATTACTGATCTCCTAAACGCTGGCGAAGGGACCACATTCCCAGGGGTCTATGGGGAAGCTTAGCGAGAAGGGGCAGTGACATTGGAGAAAGGACAGAAAATGACACCTAATTTTTTGTATTCCAGAAATATTTATTGAGCACCTACTGGCCAGGCACAGTTCTAGAAGATTGATATGCATCAGTGAACAGCAAAGGTCCTGTAGGAAGAGACA
This sequence comes from Hystrix cristata, assembly GCA_004026905.1. Lineage (NCBI taxonomy): Eukaryota > Metazoa > Chordata > Mammalia > Rodentia > Hystricidae > Hystrix > Hystrix cristata. The sequence goes on along the minus strand of PVJO010001280.1, from coordinate 55,515 downwards.
GACGTGAAAGTAAATATTACAAGTGAATGATGTGGGGCAGAAAAGGAAGAGAAATACACTGGAGAACGGAGTAAGGGGGATCAGGAGCAGGCAGCAGAGTTGAGGACAAGTGTCTGCAGTAGTCAGGGTGGCCTCACTGAGAAGGTGAGACCTACCAATACCTTGAAGGAGGTGAGGATTAGTCCGGTGCGTAGCAAGAGAAAGAGCACGCAGGTAGAGGGAACTGCAGGTTGAGCAGCCTAACTAGAGTCGAGGGAGGGAAAAATACTGTACTGGGTGAGGTCAGAAGCTGAGGGAGGGGAAGCGGGCCCTTCGAGGCCTTACTCTGGAGGTCAGAACCTAGCCATTCTTAGCAAGTGACAGAGATCTAACCGAAGGAGCTGGATGCCTTGGGGTGGGTTGGGGGTCGGAGATGAAAGCGGGGGAGACCTGGTAGGAGGCTACTGCCTAGATCAGGTAAGAGATGGTGGTGGTTCGGGTCCGGGGGAAGGTGTAGAAGATGTAGAGGCAGCAGGGTAAGCTGGTGTGTTGTGTGAAAGCATGGGGTCAGAGAGGAGAGTGGCCGAGGCCAAGAGCTTTGGCTTAAGTGGCTGGAAGAGGGAAGTGCTGAGCATCTGTTATCTAGAACAGTGGACCAGATGTAGTGGACTGACTCTTAGGAAATTAAATGTTCATTAAATAAGTGTAGGAAGGGAGGAATGTACCAGACACAGTGCTAAGTGCTTTTAGTAGACCATTTCCAGTCCCCTCCCCAAGACTTCTAGATGGTATTAGTGTCATTCTTAATTTGTAAACATAGAAGTCCATGAGGTCAAATGTCCTGACCAAAGTCACACAGCTGGTTAAGTGACAGAGCTGGGCTTCAGTGTCCTAAGTCTATGTGATTACATTTCATAATTTTTCAAGTATTTTCAGTTTTTCATCTGTACTTCCTCTTCCTCCTTTACATATAAATGAGCGCAAGCCCTCCCTGTTCTTAATACTTTATTTATTTACTAATTTTTTTCAGTGCCAGGGATGGAACCCAGCAACTCACACATACTACTCTCTACTACTAAGCTACATCCCCAAGCCCCCAATAATCATTTTTTAAAAGACTGCTTCAACTCTATCTCACCGCCAAGCCACAAACACCTCTTAGGCACATTCATTGAGCTTATTGTTTTACACAGAGGAAAAATGTGAATTGTAAGGCACTCATTCCTGTCAGAAAGAATGCCAAGTGGGGCTGGGGATGGGGGTTTGAATGGAAAAGAGAAGTGAAGCGGTCAGTGAAGGAGGAGCAGAGTTTTCTGCATAAAACCCCAAGCAAAGAAAAAGGAAGTTACATGGAATGGAGCAAAGCAGTTCTGAGGGTCTGCAGAGAGGGTCAGGGGTGACAGCACAAGGCTCACAGCTCCTGTGACCAGTCAAGGCCTGGGAGCAGGCCAGGAGGGCGCTGTGAGGGCCCAAAGTCCTGGAAGTAGGCTGGCCAGTGCCACTGGGGATTGGATGGGGGCTGCGGGTGGCGCCCAGCACTGCCGTAAGAGCTCTGTGCGGTGCTCCTGGTCAGCGATGCGTGCATGAATAATGTCACTGATGTGGGCTTCCTTTCATATTTTTATGGTTTCCAAGTTATTATTCAAAGCCCATGCATCTCCCAGAGCTCTAGGCCCACTGGAAGCCCTGTAATCGACAGCTCCTCCTGAAGAGTGAAACTCCCATCTACCTTACTAACCAATCTGAGTTCCTATCCTCCTCAGTGCTGGCCTGTCTCACCCTGCCTTCCCTAGTTATTCAGGGCACAGCTTCTCCTGTCTTCCCCCTTTCTCCCCCCCCCCCCCGGAGGCCAGCATCTGGCTGTTAAAGTCACTTAGATCACATAGCCCAAATGGTGTCCGAGGCTCCACCTTACGAGTGCTGCATACGAATCAATGGTGTTCCGGGCATGGTGGTGCACGCTGGTAGTCCCAGCACTCGGGAGGCTGAGGCAGGAGGATCACCGTGAGTTCTCAGCCAGCATGGACTTTGTAATGAGACCTGTCTCAAAAAAAATCCAAAAACCAAAAAACTATCAGTACTGTCCCTTTCTAGAGTGTAAGAGCTAGCAGTCCATCAGGGTAGGGCACTGCACTATTTTTCTTCATTCAAGTTGAGATAGTCTTCCATCGGAAAACATTCTCCATACCCCAGAATCTGAGTCAAATCTGTAGTAAGCAGAGTGACCAGTGAGGGTATTGTGGGATAAGCCTAGTGAAAACACTTCCCTGGTGGTACGCTGTGACTCCTTATAGTAGCTTGACTGTTAAGAGCGATATCGCTGGGGGAGTTTGGAAACTGGTACAACCTCTATACATGGCAGTTTTGGCAAAGACTATTAAAATAGAAAACTTGATGAGAATTAGAATTGCCTTCCACTTCTAAAAATAGATCCTACAACAAGCATGTCACTTATGCAAAATAACAAATGTACCAGCTTATCACAACTGCTTTATTAGAGCAGGTTTGAAATATGTTAAAATATGAAGCATCCATAATTGAAATGCTACTTAGCCATTAAAAAGCAATGAGACTATTCTTGAAAATCTCTTGTGAAGGTGATCAGTTGGGGAACAATGCCCGGTATAATGCCACTTGTATTTTTAAAAAACTGTCCAAAGATATGCATACAAATAGATACATGAGGTGTCTCAGGAAGAAGCACAAGAGATGGTTCATTACGTTCACCTCTGAGGACAGGAGCTGGTAACTAGGCACAGGGTTTAGAAGAGGACTTAATTTTTACCTTGTTGATTTTGAATTTTTTCCCTGCATATTTATTAGTATTAATTTTAGAGGTATGCATATATGCTTAACAGTAATAAACGTACAAGCCCAAATTCAAAAGGAAAGGGCTTCATTTTATGTGTGTATACACACATATGCGTGTACGTGTATAAGTAAGTATAAACTGAAGCCCCTTTATTTAAAGGCAGGAAGATTTGGAGCAAAAAGAATTTCAGAAGGCAAGCAAACCCCCTAGGGCCTCAGAACCACTGTCCTGGTTGTGTTTGGTTTGAGTGGAGACTGCCTGGCTCTAAAGGGCTGATTGTGTTTTTCAAACCTAAACCTGTATGTGGGCAGATGCCTGTAGGCAAGATTGCTGTCCCGTGGTGGACACATGGGCGGGAGCATCTTCTGCTGGGGTGGGGGATGCTGGGGCTGGAAGCTAAACTTGTGCTCTCCTGTACTGAGCTACCCCGCCTGCCCCAGGAGCCAACCTGGAAGCTAGTAAGTTTTTCATTCAAATTAGAAATGTGCTGCAAAAATTGTTATAAACTGTGCTTTGTGTGATTTCCTCTTGCAGATCTCAAATCGACTAGAAGTGGTGAAGGAATTTCTGAGAAACAATGAGGATCTTAGAAATGCTCTTACCAAAGATATTCAGAAGCTAGACAGCCTCCATCTGCAGCATCAAAAGCTGAATTCAAAGGAACCTGGGAGACAGACACCTGAAAGGAAGGCCTGAGGTGAGTCTGGGTGCGATGTTAACAGGATGGCGTGGCTGCACCCTTTGATGTTCCCTCTCTCGAGCGAAGCCACAGTGAACACACACCAGCCTAGCCTGGCTTTCCTGTGTCCTTGTTATTGCCAGAGGCCCCTGAGTTTTGCACTCTTCCGCTAATTAATGGCTCTCCCACCTGCGAAGTAATTCAGCATGAGTTCCCTGGCAGGTTGGTTTAGCCGAATATACCTGAAGTCACCACCTGAAGTCACCGGTCCGGTCTTAGGTGAATCAACTTTATAATATAATCAAAAAGCATTTCTGCCCCTCTGCTCCAAGACAATGCTGGTGATGTTCAACTCTTCCTGTGGCGTTACCAGCAACGGGCTGGTTTCCTTAAGGGAAACTGGTTAACAGAAGTACCCATGTTCAGTATTTTACTTTTTTCCCTCTGATAAAGAAAGTGAAAACATTCTTTTTCATCCTAGGTTGCGCTTCGACACAAATGAGGCATGTTCTGTGATGTCAGCATGGCTCGGTCATCCTTTTCTTTTTTTTTTTTTTTTGTGGTGCTGGGTATCAAACTCAGGGCCTTGTGCTTGCTAGGCCACTGAGCTAAATCCCCAGCCCTCAGGCTTCCTTTTCTAAGCAAAGGAAAAACTTTCCAGAGTACTGTACTCAGACAAGTTTTTCTTGTCCTGTACTTGCCTCTGACTCTTTGGGGGTTAGTTTTTTCATATTCATAAACTTGGGGTTGTGTAATGTATACCAATCAAAAAATACTAGATACTCTTGTGCCACAACTTGTTGCCACCCCGGAGTCTTTCTGCTGTTTCAAGTGTGACAGCCTTTTCTGGCCTCCTCCAGCAACGGGCATCGGGCCAAGCCTGTGCCAAGGGCTCACGGAGTGCTCTGTCCCTGGCAGATGTGTCCTGTCCTTGCTACCTGCTGCTGGAAAGCCTCACACTGAGGGCTGCCGTGTGAATGTTGAGCTCGAAACCCTTCCTGTTTGGAGGAAGGCAAGAGGAAGACATGCCTGGGAGGCCAGTTTCTAGCCCTTTCTGCCTGGTACAAACAGAACTGTTAGTAGCTGGTTTGAGCACCCTGAGGCAGGAGGGGCAGGGTTGATGAGTGGGAAGTCAGCAGGGACTGCAGGGGTGAGGGTAACGGGCAGCTTGTTTACCTGGCCCTCATATGAAGTCAGGTCCACGGCAGGCTGGGCTGTTTTTGTGCAGTGATATCTCCAGTGTGGAGCACGGGGCTGGCCCACAGGTGCTCAGTGAGTATTTGCTTGACTGAAGATTCGTCTGTTAGCCTAGGAGTATTCCTGAGTGTGAATGTTAGTTATAATGTTAACTAAGCCTGGTCCTCCATTAAGAAATTCAAGAGTGGAATGTCTCAACATTCTTATGGAAACTCATTTTTTTCAGCAGATTCACAAATTCATTCACATTTCCTCAATTCCTTTTATCTAAAAAGTATTCTACTCCTGACTTTGTCCTGTGTTTTCCCGAATGGAGTAAACACTGTCCTGTTGTGCACAGTGGTCTGTGGGGACGGCCTCACTTGCGTCTTCCCCTCCATCTGCTCATTGCCAAGGCCGGTGGTATTGAACTGGGTCAGGTCGCCTCGTTTCCACACTGCCTGGAGGAAGATGGGTGCCCTTCTTTGCCTGTTCAGTGGCCTGCAAGGGGATCTTTAAAGAGTGGGCAGGGGAAAGGGGTATATTTGGCATAGTTCTACCTCAAAATGCATTTAATATAATTCTGAAAATCCCAGATGAACACAGATGTATGTGCCTATTGCATCCTGCTTCCCAGTATAGGGACAGGGGTCCCCATAGGTAGGGAAAAGACATGTTATTAAAAATTTATAGACAATTTTGACCTCTATAGCCAGACAGCTCTAATGAAATAGTTAGAAACATAAAGGCAACTAGATTCCAACAGTTAAGGAGACAAAGGCAAAGGGACTAGTTCTGGGAAGGTCCCTAGGTAATCTGATTAACATAAAGAAAACAAACTCCTCCTTTTGATTCTTACATCTACATAACCTGGCCCTAAGCCACCCACCCATAATTTCAAGGAAAAGTCACATAGCTATGAGAAATCGAGGCAGAGATAACTGCTAAGCCCAGGAGCCAACCGAATTCCAAAGGGCTGACCCAAGGAGAAAACCTCAATAAAAAGGGGCTCCAACAAAAGGCCCATGAGTATTTTGCTTTTGAATGCTCCCTGCTTGGCGAGTAGCTATCTATCATCTCCTTTTTCCCCTTTTTCACCACTTTTAAATAAAATGTCCTCTAAATAAATTGTCTTCTCTTATTTTAAACTCAGTTTCTTTAATTCTTTACTGTAGCTGGGTTTACGATCGCCGGGAATTACATTTTCTAACGGGGCAGCAGCTCACAGTCCACCTCCGGACCTAACACCAGGTGCTGTTTGGTCTTTAGTCTTGTGCTGCGCGCGCGCCCGTGTGTGTGTGTGTGTGTGTGTGTGTGTGTGTGTGTGTGTGTGTGTGCGCGTGTTTTGCTGGAGACTGAACATGTTAGGCAAGTGTGCTACCACGGAGCTATAACCTGGCCCTTGTGTTTTCTTTTTCCCTTTATGTCGTGGAGTTCCTTGAAAAGACTTTAGTAAAGTAAGAAATTAGAAAAGACTTTAGTAAAGTGAGAATTTTCATACATCTAGCAAACTCTCCCAAACTAGGAAACTTCAGTGAAATGTCTCCTAGCTTCTAAATAGGAGATACAAAATGTGGGATCAGGTAGAATCTTGATTCACTAACCAATTTAAGACCTGATTTCTTTTTTTTTTTTAATACAACATACAAACTTTATTTAACAAAACTAACAGGTAACGTCAAACAGGCACTTATATTATCAGGAGAAGACCTGATTTCTAATGGTAGGAACTTTGGGATGGGAACCCTCCATTTTATACCAGGATCATTAATTTTTCCTGCTGTCCGACAAGCACTTCTCAGGGGTCCACCTGAGGTCATGTGCCAGAGAGGTAGATAAGAACATAAGGATTTGTAAGGTGAGGATGATAATGTATGGGCTGTCATTTTATGGATTTATCTGCTCTATTAAGTCAAGAGTTTTATTCAGAAAGCTTTATACTAGTAACATTTAATGACATTGAAACAGATAGGAAGGTGTGGCCAGAGAGGGCCTGAAAGCAAAAGTAGCCTATACAGAGACATCAGCCTATGAGCATTTCTTTGACGGAATTGTGCACATGGGCACAGGGACATGCACAGCAGCATAGTTAGCCAGGCATTAATAGAGCACCAGTTAAGTAAAGTGTAGCGCATCAGACTGCAGAATGCTAATGCTCTCTCTCTCTCTCTCTCTCTCTCTCTCTCTCTCTCTCTCTATATATATATATATATATTTTTTTTTTTTTTTTGGTGCTCAGGGCCTTGTGCTTGCAAGGCAAGCACTCTAATCACTGAGCTAAATCCCCAGCCTGCTATATGTATTTTATAACTAAGATTTGAAAAGTTGCGAGCTTTTCCCAAGCTTTTTTGCCCTGTTTGGACTGTGAAAGCAACTGGGCCCATGGGGTAACTGCTTCAAAGGAGTTTGACTTTTGTGTTTTGTGTACTCCCATATGAAACTTTTACATATGTGCACCCCTATATTCTGAGGTTTTTTAATTAAAAGTGTTATTTCAAAATAAAGAGACTTGAACAATGTTAATTCCAATGACAAGACCTCCTGGTGTTTCCTGTCGCCTCCCTTTTTGTAGCTTTTCCTCCAGGGCATTGTGAATCCTCAGTTATGGGAAGAAGCAGGCAAGTGCTGTCCTTGGCTGCCTTCGGTCCATTGTGAACCCAGCAGTAGATCCGCTCTCAGCCTCCCACGGGCACAATATGTACTTTCTAGTTTTGGAAACATTCAAGAAAAAGACGACTTTAGCATTATGGTTGCAAAGATAAGGCAGTTCGTTGGCCTTACCAGGGAGCTGGTAAACTCAGTATAAAACACCTAAACTTGGGAAATGACTAAAGTGTGTTTGTGACCAAAACTTCCAGAAAGCTGGCTCTGCTAACTCAGAAAATGTTAAAAGTCGTGGCAGAGATCCCTAGACAGTTTTCAGTTGCCAAGGTCAGAACGGATTATGTTTGAGCATTTGGGAAGATTATGAAATAATTGTTACATGAATGATTTGAAAGGCTCATTTTCATTAAAATATTACTTTTATGACTTAAACAGTAATATCTAGGCAACAAAGGGTTACATCTCTTAGTCGAGTGGGCGTTTTGAAGGAGATGTGGTAAGTGCAGCGTTGCATTAGAGTGAAGTGTTGCCATCTTTTGAATATTTTCTCTGATCATTTTGACCTCTAAATTATAAATGTAGAGTGATAGGAAATGATCACCATTTATTACCTCCTTTTCCCTTACCAGGTTAATTAGAAGAAACCTACCTACTCTGAAATGTCTTCAACAGACAGTGGCCTTTTATTGAAATATATTCAAATTATCAAATACATTTTGTAAGACATGCCTAAAAATAGATGAATCTCTACTCATATAATACTCAGTGAAGTGAAAAAATCCTTTAATGTTTTAATAAAAATCCTGAAATAATTCACTTTATAACTTCAAGAACTGGTTTTTATTACTGCATTGTAGTCTGAATTATCTAAAATATTAAGAGCTACTATTCTCTTCCAGAAACTTCTCCTCAAACGCATGTTCTGATATATGCACATTAGTAATAAGCACACAACTATAAACTGAGCATTTTGTGACATCTCTTTGGGAAGGTGGGCAACAGCCTTACATACTTTATTACTTTATACTGAGTATCAGAAAGGGATGAAAATCCTTATTTCAGAACCATGTGTGGTAGCCGGCCTCCCTGATGATTCTCACCTCCTAGTACTTCTGCCCTCGCATTGCCCTCCCACAGTGTGCCATGGTGGGTCTGTGTGAACACAGCCCAAGTGATGGCAAGTTACCTACACCATTAAGCACAAAAGACCAGGACTTCTGTCCTGGCTTCTCTTGGAACTTCACTCTGGTGGAAGCTATGTTGTGTCACAGAAGCTCACATGCAAACAACTGTACAGGTAAGTGAGCCTGGAAGTGGATCTTCCAAGCCCAGTCAAGTCTTCAGAGACTCCTTCCTGATCCTCAGAAATCATGTGATATTAGTTGTTTCAAACTGTCAAGTTGGATGATTGGTTACACAGCAACAGATAATACAACATACTGGTAATGTGTTCTTCATCCCCCACTCTACTCCTACATGCAGAATGTGAAACAGAGACCGCCCACTAAGGGGACAATGCTTAGATGCTATGAACACGAGGAATCTTCCGGAGTTCTGATGTCTATAGAACCTTTTTAATAGTTTTTTTTTTTTTTTTTTTTTTGGTGCCGGGGATTGAACTCGGGTCCTTGTGCTTGCTAGGCAAGCACTCTAACCACTGAGCTAAATCCCCAGCCCCTTAATAGTTGTTTTGACTTCTTTGTATTTAAAATCTTTACCAAAAGCAGAGTTAAGCACTTCTGAACATACACATTGGGTTCCCCAGTAACCACTCTGGACCTTCCCCCATCCTCCAGAGGCAAAGGTATGGGGAAACTGGGGTCAAGTCCTAGAGGAAGCCTCTGCCCTGGAGATAATGGGCGTGTCATTGGATTCCAGGGGAATACTGCAGACTACTGGTGTTGACCACTGACTCAACCCCCAACTCTAGCCGGCATTCAATATAGAGTAAGGCTTAACCTGCGTTACAAACTGCCATTTTCTCCTTTTTTTTTTTTTTTTTTTTTTGTGGTGCTGGGGATCGAACTCAGGGCCTTGGGCTTGCTAGGCAAGCACTCTGACCACTAAGCTAAATCCCCAGCCATTTTCTCCATTTTTAAGGATCAGGAAAGGAGGAAAGAACTATTTTGTCATTTTTATTTTCTATTTTCCTAGAACCCAGGGTGGACAGCAACGATCCTCAGAGTTGTTTATGCCATCTCCATGGCAGATTCTATCATTGCTCTGGGTTACCTAGACCAAGATTCTCTTAATGATTGTTTCTTGAAAGTGTAACCTGGATTTTACTACATTAATTTGAACCTACCTGGAAACATTTCCCTCAGTACAAATAGTCCCCCATACACACCTCCTTTGGTGTAGGGATTTGTGACTGTGCCTAGATTTAGGTCACATGTCACACTAAAAACCCTTACATGCTCTGGACACCCCAAAGAAGTAACAAAAAACATGTTCCCCAGAGAGCTTTAAAGAAATAAACTATGAGTTAGTGGATAATGTGAGTGTTTTCTATTTAATCTTCCTCCCCCATCTAACCCTCAGTTCTCAGGTCCTGTGAAGGGGGAAACCAGCCGACCCACTCTTGTCCAGAAAACACTCTATTCCCAGTACATGAAATAACCCTCAGCAGCCTCGGTTTGATGCTCTTTTCTTTATTAACCAAACTGCAGGTTTCAGCAGGGTTCGCACTGTTTCAGAGTCAAATCCAAAGTTTCCATCGGCGTGTCTTCGGGAGGAATGGAGTTCAGTCAGTGCTCACCGCTGCAAAGAACGATGCCCCCGGACATTAGGGGGCTTGCTTGGGCGAGGAGGCCGGAGCACTGGGGCTGCTGGTGGCCGGCAGGTCGCGGGCCTGGGCCTGGGTGGCAGCGCCGCCGCCATAGTGGTAGCGCAGGTAGCGGCTGCCTTGCATACTCTGTGCCACCACGTTGGTGTAGTAGCACGACATCAGCAGATAGTTTCGAGGCTGCACACGGTAGGCAAAGCGCATGAAGGCCAGAGAGTAGAAGAAGAGCGCTGCTGTCATGCGGCCACTGATGATGTCGGGCGGCGCCTTCATGTCGTTAAAGGCAGCTAGCGGAAGACCCCAGTTGGCCACAGGCCCCCAGAAGTGCGTGCTGGTCAGGTAATCCCGGAACTCCTTGGTCTTCACGTAGGCTCTCGCCCTCTGCACTAGCGCTCCCCCGCCCGCCATGACCGCCCGGCCGGAGGAGGACCAACGGTCGCGGTGCCAGCCCACAATGCCTTCGAGCGCGGACGCCAAGCACGCAGTTGACCCTGACGCAGCTTGCCTCGCGCCCGGTGTGTCTGCCGTAAAGTGTTTCAGTCCGCGCATGTGCGGCTGTCGTGCATAGCAGTTGGGATGGGGGCGTGGCTTCGCCCTCCTAAAGGGCCCGGAGCATGCTGGCGTGCGTGCCTCTGTTCTTCTCTTTGTCAGAGGTAGAACCACAGCCTCCCATTTCCTTCCTTATGGTGCTGCTGCCGCTTTAAAGCGCTCAGGACTCCACCAGCCACCCAGGGAGGCGATGGCTGCCTGCTCGCCTCACCGTGCAGAAGAAATTTTGCTTGCTTTGTCCAGTCCAGCTAGGTGTTGACGTAGACTTCCTCGACGAGGTACAGAACTTTGGTCCTTCCATAGTTACCTGAATGTTACTTGAAGGCCCAGTGACATTTCACCTCTAAATATGTTGGCATGTCTCATAAGAACAAGGATTTTTGCCTATTCAACCATAATCCACGCAGGTACAATTATGTAGGTTGCGTCCTAACATTTAGGACGGCACTGTTAGCAACTATGCAGTGTATATTTGAATTTGATAGCTTTATGGCTGTTTTTCTTGTTGGAGACAGGAGATACAAGATCCAGTCCAAATCCACATTTTGTTAATTCCTTGCGTTAATCTCCTTTAATCTAGACGAGTTGCCCAGCTGTTTATATCTTTTGTGACACTGAGATTTTTGAAGAGTCCAAGCCAGTCGTTTTTCAGAATGCCCTTAATTTGGATTTGTCTGCTTTCTGATAATCAGATTCAGGTTAAACTTTTTTGGGTTTTTTGTTTGTTTGCAAAATAACTACGCAGATGATGTTGTGTCTTTAATGCATCACGTTGGGAAATCCCCAGTCTCACTGTGTCTGCCACTGGTGGTAAGTTTCATCCTTGGCTATGGAATTGTCCGACAGGTTTCTTCATTGTGGTAAAGGTACCTACCTTTCCCCTCAGTAATCGACAGATAATTAGGGGGAAGTGGACACTTTGACAGTGGGTATTCTATTCTCCATCAGTCTTTCACCTAATCTATCTGTTGATGAAAATTCTTTAATGACAAAATTAGTGCTTATTTTCCTAGTGTTTTCTACTTTTTCCAATAAAAATAGCAATTGAACATACTTCGAAATAGTAATACTTTAGTCATTTACAAACAAGTTTGTTGTAGCTTTAAAGTTAATGTTCATTATCTGTGTTCATTTACATCTCAAATATTTTACAGATATCCTTTAAAAATACAGCCATTGCATGAAAGGAAAGCAGCATAATTTTTAGATAACCTTTTTTAAATGCTTAATTTCCAAATATGATGATGGCTATACTGGTGCAAATTAGTTCAGTATAAATTTGAGTAAATAAATCAGCAAGGATGTATTGAATGACATTTTAGGCTTACACTGCTACGTACTTCACCATCCTAAAAGAAGTATGTATAAGCTATTTCTCCTTGTAGAGTAAGCTTTCAGTACCTGTAGATCATATACAGGTTGTTACTTCGTTTTGATTACCTATGGCTGTGTAACAAATCACCCCAAAACTTAGTGCTTTAGAACAACAATAATACTTGATTTTACTCAAAAATTTGCAAGCTGGGCAGGACTTAATAAGGGCACCTTCTCTGTTCCATGCGTCACCAGCACGGTTGCTCAGCTTAGGGCTAGAAGATCCCCTTACAAAGTGGCTCCCTCACATGGCTGGCAAGTTGATGGTGGTTGTTGGCAGGGAGTTGGTGCCTCAGTTTCTCTCCACATGGGCCACTCCAGAGGCTGCTTGGGCTTCCTCACAGCATAGTGGCTGAGCTTCAGGATCAAACATACAAAAGAATCCATCAGAAACTGTGTGGTCAGTAGAATTCTAAGGTGACTCCAAGTGTCTTAGTTACTTTCTTGCTGCTCGGACAAAATACTCAACACCCACAAGTTAAAGGAGGAAGTTCTATTTTAGCTCACCCAGTTTTTAGAGGTTTCAGTCCATAATTGGCTGGCTCCAAGGCAGGGCAGCATGGCAGATGGGCATGGCAGAAGAGAAACAGTTCATGGCATGGTAGGCAGGAAGCAGAGTAACTTCCTTCTGCTTTCCCTTTTTATTCCAATCAGTCCACAAGCCTGTTGGTTGGTGCCACCCACACCCAGAGTGGGTCTTCCCTCTTCAGTAAATCCATCACCCACACCCAGAACTATGCTAAACTAATCAGCAGACTAATCCAGTATCACACACCCATGATCCAGTCACTCCCAAAAGCCGCACTTAGGAGTGCATGAGCTTTGGGGGGACATCTAAAATATAAGCCATAATACCCAGTGACCTCACCCATGTATAATCTCCTCTTGAGTGTGAGTGAAATCTATGGCCATCAAACTAAAGATACTTTGCAGGTGTAATTGAGATCTCAAATTGGCTGACCTTAAAATAGGGAGATCATCCACATGGACCTGACCTAATTACACAAGCCATTTAAATCTGGGTCTAGAGGTCAGAGGCAGAGGAAGTCAGAGATTGGAAGCACGAGATGAATTTGACATAAGGGATATTCTTCACAGCTGGCTTGGAAGGTGGAGGTAGCCACATGACAAGGAGTGCAGGCTGTCCCCAACTGACAGCCAGTGAGGAAACATAGACCTCAGTCTTAAAACCGTAAAGAATTGGGGTTGGGGATTTAGCTCAAGTGGTAAAGTGCTTACCTAGCAAGCACAAGGCTCTGAGTTCGATCCCCAGCGCCCTCCCCAAAAAAACAAAAAACGAAAACCATAAAGAACTTAATTCTGCTAATAACATGAATGAACTTGGAAACTGATTTCCCCTCAAGTCTCCAAGAAGTCAGTCTCGTTAGCACCTTCATCTCAGCCTTGTGAGAGCCTGGGAATTCAGCCATGCTGTGCCCAGAATTCTGACTGACAGAACAATGAACCAACAAATGGGAGCTAACAAATGGGTATTGATTTAAGTCACAAAGTTTGTGATAATTCTTTATCCAGCAAAGAAAACTAATATAAAACATTTTGTCATTTTTGTGGTGCTGGGGCTAGAACCTTGTACGTGCTATACACCGAGCCTTTTTGTTTTATTTTGAGACAGGGTTTTGCCAAGTTGTTCAGGCTGGCCTCAAACTTTTTTCTTTTTTTTCCTCAGGAAATTATTTTACTGATATATTACTTGTAATATATGATGTTTATGTCCATTTTGGGGAATTGGTACAAGTTTATAACATATCTCGATCACTCTCAGTCCCCTTTTTCCTCCTTCCCAATCTACCTCCTCCCCCCTCCCCCAATCCCTTTCCTATTTTCCAAAAAGTCTGCTTTATTTTACCCTTTAATCTATTTATATTTGGGGGTTCTCATATAAGAGAAGTCATGCGATATTTAACTGCCTGTGTCTGACTTATTTTACTTAGCATTATGAGTTCCAGGTTCATTCATTTCCCTGCAAATGAATTCATTCTTCTTTATGGCTGAATGAAATTCCATTGTGTATATACATCACACTCGCTCTATCATTCATCCCTTGATGGGTATCTAGGCTGTCGTGTGGTCATAAACATGGTATGGGTGTGTATGTATCATCATAGCATCCCGTATTGAATTCTTCGGGGAATATACCCAGGAGAGGTATAGCTGGGTCAAATGGAATTTCAGTTTTTAGTTTTTTGGAGGAATCTCCATACTGATTTCCTCAGCAGTTGTACTAGTTTACTTTCCAACCAACAATGTAGAAAGGTTCCTTTTCCCCCCACATCACCAGCACTTGTTTTTTGAGTCTTCGATAATGGCCATTCTGACTGTGCTAAGTGGAACTGCAGTTGTTTTGATTGGCATTTTCCCAATGGCTAAAGATGATGAGCATTTTTTCATGTACTTATTGGCCATTTGTGCTCTTGAGACAGGTCTATTCAGTTCATTTGCCATTTTTTGATTGAGTTGTTGGTTTGGGAGGAGTTAATATTTTTTAGTTCTTCGTATATTCCAGATATTAATCCTGTCAGAAGAGTAGCTGGCAAAAATATGTCCCCATTCTGTAGGTTGTTTCTTCACTCTGTTGACTGACTCCTTTGCTGTGCAGAAGTGTTTTTTAATTTGTTGGTTCTTGGTGTTATTTCTTGTGCTGTTGGAGTTCTATTCAGGAAGTTCTTACCTGTGCCTGTGGCTTCAGGTGTTTTCCATATGTTATCTTCCAGCAATTTCAAAGTTTGTTTTTATATCTAGGTCTTTAATCCATTTTGATTTGCTTTGAGTACAGGGTGAGAGATACAGATCTAGATTCATTGTTCTGCACATGGATAACCAGTTTTCCCAGCACCATTTGTTAAAAGAGGCTGTCTTTCCTCCAGTGTATGTTTTTGGCCCCTTTGTCAAAAGTCAGATGGCTGAAGGCACATCGGTTTGTTCTGCATCTTCTGTTCTATTGGTCTGCATGTCTATTTTGTGCCAGGTCCATGCTATTTTTATTACTGTAGCTTTGTAGTATAACTTGAAATTGGGATTGTGATGCCTGCTGCTCTGCTTTTTTGCTCAAGATTGCTTAGCTGTTCTTGGTCTGTTCTTGTTCCGTGTGACTTTTCAGATTGCTTTTTTTTTGTTCTGTGGAGAATGTTGGTATTTATATAGGGGTTGCAGTAGATCTGTGTACCGCTTTTGTTGGTATTGGCTCAGCCTTCTGAGTGCTGGGATTACAGGTGCGAGCCCCCACACTTGGCCGAGCTCTATTGGTTTCTATGGACCCAGCCTCAGAGGTCAACATTTCACTATCTCCACAGTCATCGGCCTGCCAAATTCAGTGGGAGCAGATGCAGAGTCGCCTCAAAGGCAGGTGTGTCAGAGACAAAGAAGAGCACATGAGGTATAAAATATTGTTCTCTCTTTTTTTTTTTTTGACAGGGTTTCACTTTGTAGTTGAGGCTGGTCTTGAACTCACCGTGTAGCCCAGGCTAGCCTCAGATTTATGGCGATCCTCTTGCCTTAGCCTCCTGAGTGCTGGGATTAGCAGCATGTGTCACCACACCGGGCTGCAATGAGAAATACTGTTGCAGCCACCGTGGGAAAGTACAGTCTACCATATTACTTGAAATTGTCTAATGGTGGTAGAGGTGAAAGGAGCTCACAGATTCTCCATAAAAGGAAAATGCCGGTGGGAGCAGCCGCACAGTGAGGTGGGGAGGTGTCAGTGCGTTCGTCCACGGCAAGTGCTCAGCGTGGGGCCTGCTGCACAGCGCGTGCTCAGGGCGTTGGTGCTGTCATTGTCATCTGGTCCGACCCGCGCATTTTACAAAGCGGGCGTGAGCTCTTCAAAGAGTGTGTCATTTGCCACAGCGACACAGCGAATTCATGGGAAAGCAGGATCAGGGGTTCCTATTTCTCACGTCAAGCTTCTGCGCAAATCACGTGACTTCTGTTGCGTTTGTGTTGTTGCAACTATGTTATGAGCCCCTCCGGGCCAGAGAAGGGCTCAGCCGCTGAAGATTTGTTACGGGCTGGGTGGCTCGGGTGGCAGAGCACACGTAGCATGCCTGAGGCCCCGGGGCCGTTCCCAGCACCGCCCCGAACACAGACAGCCTGGAAAAGAAATACTGACTTTCCCCACAGCCTTTCTCATGAGTTGCCTGGATGCGGCCCGTGCGCGGCATGACGAGGTCTGCCTCTTCCGAAGGGTGTTTACAGCTCGGCAGTGGGGTGTGCACAGTGTGCAAATGGCTGTCATGGTAGGTGCTCGGCTGGCAGTTGCTGGGATGCATACAGTCACCCTCCATACACGTGGGTTCTGCTTCTGGAGTCAGCCAGCTGACTAGCACGTACAGGCATTTTTCTTTCTTGCCATTATTCCCTGAACAGTACAGTAGCAACTATTTATACAACATTTACATCGTAATATGTATTATACAGAGTGTGGAGATGATTTCAAGTATGTGGGATGTGTCGTGGTTTATAGCCAGCCGTCCCCCCAAAGCCTCCTGTGTCAGAGGTAGGGCTCTGGGAGGTGACTGGATCACGGGTGTTGGGTGTTGGCGACAGATTAGTGCCCCATGAGTTCATTGCTGTGCGCTAGGAGGCGGGGCTTAGGGGTCACGGGGGCGTGGCCTGGAAGGTGAGACCTCCCTTCTCGGCTTCCGTCTTTGGCTCTCTGCTCCCCCCCAGCCCTTCCTCCCTGCCTTCTTGCCTTGGAGCCAGCCAAATAGGGGCTAAAAATGTGAGCCAAAATAAACCTCTCTTTAGCATTTTTTTTTTTTTTTGAGGCAGGGTCTTGCTAGGTAATGCAGGCTGGCCTCCAATTTATGGCAGTCCTCCTGCCTCAATCTCCCGGATGCTGGGATCACAGGCATGTGCCACCGCACCCAGCTCTCCTGTAAATTGTTTCAGGTATTGTATCTCAGTGGTGGGGATGAAACTAAGTGATGGGGATGGAAATAAGGATGATATGCGTAGGTTATTGCAAACAGTATGTCTGTTTTGTTTTCGTTTTTGTTATTTTGAGTTTTTTTGGTTTTTGGTTTTTTGAGACAAGGTCTTGCTATGTAGTTCAGGGTGGCCTTGAACTCACTATGTAGCCCAGGCTGGCCTTGAACTTGAAGTAATTCTCCTGCCTCAGCCTCCTGAGTGCTGCAATTATAGGAATGAGCCACCATGCCTGACTTACCATTTTATATAAGGGATTGCGTACATCCCGGAACCAATTTCCTGTAGACAGAGGGATGTCTGAATAGCCTTCATATACAATTTGTGCCTGGTAGGTTTAAAAAAATTTTTTTTGGTGGCGTAGTGTCACACCTCTGTAATCCCAGCACTCAGGAGGCTGAGGCAGGAGGATTGCCATGAGTTTCAGGCCAGCCTGAACTACATAGCGAGACCCTGTCTCAAAAAACAAAAACAAAATAATCTAAACAAAATTTTAAAATATTTCAGTGGTATTAGAGATTGAACCCAGGGCCTTTTGTGCTTAGCTACATCCTCAGCCCTTTTTAAATTTAATTTTATTTTTTATTTTGAAACAAGGTCTAGCTAAATTGTCCAGGCTGCACTTGAACTTGTGATCTTCTTGCCTCAGCCTCCCAGCATGCTGGGCTTGCAGGTGAGGCTGTTTATTGATTGTGGCAGTCATAACGAATGGGCCACACCACACTGGAGATGGAAGGTAAAACTCAATAATGGAACCTGGCCAGCAGTTAGAGAGACAGGAGCAGGAGGGCCACCGGGTTGGATTGAGAAAGATACAGGGCTAGGAATGAGCAAAAGTATGGAGCTGGGTATGGTGGCACATGCCTGTAATCCCGGTACCTGGGAGGCTGAAGCAGGGATGTCACGAGTTCAAGGCCACCCTGGCTACAAAGCAAGTTTAGGCCTAACCTGGACTACACAGTGAGACCTTGTCTCAGAAGACCAAAAGAAAAACAAATGAACAAAAACCTGTAGAGAATTCGACATGTCCGACAAAGTTTTAAGATTAGAGAGCGTCAGGAATGCCGGCCTGTGATCATCCCAGCCCGCAGGTAAACTCGGCCTGCTGTATGTTGCACTGGGGTGCTTGTTTATTTGTTTTGGGTGTTTTTTTTCCCAGTACTGGGGACCCAAGGTCTTTACACCGAGCTACCTCCCCAGCCCCTTTTTATTTTTTATTTTGAGACATTGCCTTGCTAAGTCACTTAAATTGCCAGGCCGGGCTCAAAACTTGTGATCCTCCTGCCTCAGCCTCCCAGAGTGTTCGTGTGCCACTGTGCCTGGCTCATTTCACTGCCTTTTAAGAGATGAGACTGAACAGCTAAAGGCTTGTCATTATTTTAAATGCAATTTCTTTTGCTTTTCTATTACCAGGAGGAGCATGGCACCCAGGCATGAGCTGAGGGCTGCTGCGTGCCTCAGTGAGACACACTGACAGCAGCGTGGCTGACAAGCTCACGAGCACCCTCAGAGGGAAAACAGAAGAGAACAAATGCAAAGAGAGCTGCCTGCCTTTTCCCAGTCTGGAGAACGCACCATCACACACCTTCCATCCCGGTTCTCGTCCTGAGTCCCCTGAAATGCACTTGACCCGAGTGACCCCGGGCCTACACGCCTCTTCACTGAGTTCCAGTGTGGCGGACCAGAATGCTTTTTAAATTGTTCTTTTATGCTTTTTATTCTGAAATCATTATCCAAATTCTGGCAAAAGTTAGAAGAGTCTAAAAGTGTAATAACAATGCAAGAAATGTAAAAAAAAAAAAAAAAGAAATGTAAGAAAAAGAAAACCCTTCTCATATGCCTTTTACCTAGATTCACCAGCATTTGTATTTTGCTGCATTCGTTTTATCTTCTCTATACCCCTAGATGTGTGTTTTAAGAACTCAAGTGTGAGATGGGAGTGGGCACACATACCTGTAGTCCTGGCTACTCAGTAGGCTGAGGCAGGATGATCACTTGAGCCTAAGAGTTTGAGACTAGCCTGGGTAACAGAGCAAGATTCCATCTCAGGTAAAAAAAAGAAAACTTCAGTGTATTTCCTAAGCATATAGACATATAGACATTTTTTTTTTCTTTGAGACAGGGTCTTCCTATGTAGTTCAGGTTGGTCTTGAACTCACTGTGGAACCCAGACTGACCTCAAACTCACAGAGATCCTCCTGCCTCAACCTTTCAAGTGCTGGGATTACAGGTGCGCGTTGCGACGCCCTGCTTCAGACTTTCTTTACATGACCATATTAATCAAAACTAAGACATTAAACATTGATATAACACTTTGCAGCTTGTAGTCAAAGTTTGCCAACTCTCGGAATTGCAAAAATCATTTTGTGTTTCTACCTTAGGATTCAGACCAGGATCACGTGTGACATTTAATTTAATGTCTCTGTGGCCTATTGATCTAGAACATTACCTCTTTTGTTTTCCTTTAGTATTATGTTTATTTATTTTTATTTACCAAGAACATGTATCAGTACAGATAGTGATCACATTCATTGTAGCTAATTTGTACCTGTACATGATATACCTTGGGTTCCCCCCTTCCCCACCCCTCTCTCTCCCCACCTTATTTACAACAGCTTTATTTACATTTTTCCATTTTTTTCCTCTTTTCTTTTCCTATCTTTTTCCTTTCCTTTCCTCCTCCTCCCTCTCTAGTTCTCTTCCCATTTGGATATTATCTTTCTTTTTCACAATATCTGTTATACCTTTTTGTCCTTATTTACACTTACGGTTTCTCTTATCAGAAATAATTCAATATGTACTCATGTGTATCTGATTTATTTCACGTAAGAGTATGTTCTCCAGGTGCACCCATTTACCTATAAAAGTTTCAAGTTTATCTTTTTTATGGCAGAGTAGTACTCCATTGTATTAAAACAAAGCACACATCTTCTTTAGCCATTCATTAGTTTCTGGGCATTTGGGTTGTTTCCAAAATTTAGCTATTACAAATTGTGTTGCTATAAACATGGTTGTGCATATTATCACTGTGATATGATATTTTTAATTCTGGGAGGATACCGAGAAGGGAGATAACTGGGTCAAATGGAACCTCTAGTTGTAGTTTTTTGAGGAATCTCCACACTGATTTCCACAGTGGCTGGACCAGCCTACATTCCCACCAACAGTAAAACACTACTTCTTCCTGTCTTTGATTCATGACCTGACTGTCTAAAAGAGCCAGGCCACAGTGTGCCCGAATGCGCCTCAGCTGGAGTTCACCGGCGCCCCCTCGCGCCCGCTTCTGTGTCTGAGTGTGCACGTGTCCCCCCTCCGCTTGCCGTGAGAAGTACGTCTCCGTTGTTTATGAAGGCCGGGTCCAAGGCGCTTTATTATAGCGTCCCAGTGGACTCAGCCACTTAGGTTGGAGGCTCATTTCTGGCAGGGTCGCACGGAAGCGAGGTTGCGGCCCTGGCCCCACGCGGGGGTGTGCGGTGGTGGCCATTTGTCTGGCTGGCGGTGACGTGAAGCTAGAACTGGCCACGTTTCTCCTCTGTCAAGTCCGTGTTTTCCCCTCTGTGATGAATAAGTAATTCATGGGGAGATACTTTGAGATTATGTAGCTATCTAGTCTTCATCAAATATTTAACCCGCTCGTTTTAACATCCATTGATGATTCGTACCCGAATCAAGTATTACTATAATGATAGCAGCATTTTACTCCTTTAATGATTTTTCTGTCTAATGGTTTAAAGCAATAGAAATCAGGACTGTGTTTTATTAAATTTGCCCTGGAATGCTGGCCAGCATTTACAGACACAGATAAGCGTTTCTGAATTATGATTGTGCAAATGGAACATTGAGGCTTCGAGTATCTTATGAAACTTTTATTTATTTGTTTTGCCCCATCCTGTGCTGATTTCCTTGGAATATTTGCTCTTCAGTTCTACCAAAGGGAATAAATAGCATCGCGCCTCCAGAGAAGCTGGATGAATAAAACAATAGGCGGCTGCATGGGCACTGCTGAAAGTAATCTTAGAGCCATCTGTGGCCCTGATTCTCATCTTTCGCCTTCTTCACTCGTTTCTGCTGTCACTGCAGGGGCTGGAGGCGGGCGCTGCTCCACCTTCCAGGGCGATGAGGACGTTAGCGCAGTGTTGCCTGCCTTGGTTGCCTGCCTTGGTGGCCTTGCCATCTGGGCTGGGTCTCGTGCAGTGAAGTGGTGTGCGGGAGTAGGTTGTGTTCAGCCCCCCACCCTTGGCTTCCTCCAGTCTTTTGTTTCCCGGCAGTCACGTGGCCCTTTGCAAAGGGGAAACCAGCAGAAGGAAGGCTGCAGTCTTCCGCCCTCTCCTGCCTGCCAGGCCTCCTTTGCAGGGTCCTGCTGTAGGGGAGGCACAATTTTACCTCTCCCCTGATGCCCCAGCCGGGTCTGAGACTTAAATTCATCCAAGATAGATTAACAGGAGAAAAAGCATGCAGGTTAAGATTCACAGCTGGAGGCTGAGGCAGGAGGATTACAGTGAGTTCAAGGCCAGCCTGGGCTACATAGGGAGATCTTGTCTCAAAAACAAAACAAAACAAAACAAAACAAAACAAAACAAAAAAACAAAAACAAAACAAAAACATTCCCATGCCTTTGGTGTCTTCATAAGGAAATGACGATCCAAAGAACAGGTGAAACCAATCTGCTAAGAGAGGCCATCATGGAAAAGTAACTAAATTATGTGGGGAGACTAAATGGCAGTAAGAATTCTTTTCACAAGGCCTGTTTGTGCAGAATTCTCTGGGCTATGACTCCCCAGTGAAAAATGTTCTTTCTCCTGGTACAGGGAGGGCATCGTTCACCTGGGAGCTTTCCTGTGCTGATTTCGGGAGAAAAAGGAAAGATGAAAAGGCCCTCGTTGTATCTGCTGGGGTTTTTCCTGTGGTGCTACAGGTTGAATCCAGAGGCGCTCTACCGCTGAGCTACATCCCCACTCTCTTTTATTTTTGAGACAGAGTCTCACTAAATTGCCCAGGCTGGCCTTAAATTTGCCATCCTCCTGCCTCAGCCTCCTGAGTAGCTGGGATTACAGGCGTGTGTCACCACCGGTATCCTCTGTTGTATCTTCTATTTGTCAGGTGCCTTTTGCTTGAAGTAATTGTTACATCAAAGTGGCATCTTTTGGGGTGGCGTATTGAGCCATCTTTTACATTCATAGCAGTTAGGTCCGTGGGTACTCCTAATACCTGGTCTTTGTACTAGAAATAAAAATTTCTGTTAGATTTTTAATGAGAAGATCATTCAGTATTTTGAATCTTAGATATGTAAAACCACAGAATTTGTACTTTTAAAAACCTCTTTTGGGTGACGCTGGGGATGGAACCCAGGTCCTCGCCTATGCCAAGCAAGTGCTCTTGGAGTTGGGGATGTAGCTCAGTGGTAGAGCACTTGCCTAGCAAATGCAAGGCCCTGAGTTCCATCCCCAGCACCCTCCCCCCGCCCCACAAAAAGCAAGCGTTCTATCACTATGTTCCCAGCCCCAAACCTTTTGTTTGAAAATATTTCATACTCCCAAAGGAGCTGTAAGAATAATACAGAGAACTGATCCACAGCCTCTGCTCACATGCCGGGCCTACTCCTGCCGGGTGACAAGGGTTTGGTCCAGGGATCAGGTGGGACAGGGCCAGGGAGCTGGCAAGGTGACAGGGTCTGAAAAGGGGACTTGGAGGACCAGAGGAGGCACCCAACAGTCGACCTGAGGAGCCAGGCCAGGCACCGTTAGTCACTCGGGGTCACAGACGGAAGAAGAGTGGGACTCCTGGCAGAGGAGTGGCTGGAGCGCCACGTGACCCTGCGCCTCCATGTGGGGAGTCTCTCCTGATGATCACTGAGTAGCTCCCACCCTGGAGAGGATTCTGGGAAACATAGTTCTGGCACAACTAAGCTGACACGGAGCCAGCCATGACACCCATCTTAAACACTGCCATGTCGTGTTTGTTTTCTCGTTCCCTTCACTGATCCATATGTGCATTAATTAAGCGTGTGCAAGCACACACACACACACACATATTCGCACACGTCCCGAACATACATTGCTATTTCTTTTCACTGGACCTTTGAGTGTAGGTCCCAAATGTCACCTGCCTCACTCCGTAGTGCTTCAGCGTGTGCTTCCTGAGAGAAGAGATGTGCTGTGCTGTGAGCCAGGAGTCGAGTGTTCAGGAGATGGGACGTTGATGGAATGCTTCACTCTCCAGTCTAAGTTTCCATTTTGTCACTCGCTCCAATCATGTCCTTGGTGGCGTTTTCTTCCAGTCCAAGCCCCAGTCCAGCTTGGCGCAGGGCATTTAGCATTCTCTGGAATGTGGGACGGTCCCTTGGCTTGTCTCTGGTTCATGTGACACTGAGGGGAAGCGTACAGGCCAGTTGTTTTACGGAAGCCTCCTCACTTGGGGCTGCCTGCGGTGCCCGCACCATTCGGTTCCAGCCTCGGGCGAACTCTGCAGAAGTGAGGCAGGTCCTTTCGCTCCGCCCCTCACCGGGATGAACGCTTCCCCATAGTAAATACACACTTTGAACAAATACTGTGTGTATCAGTAAAGTTTTTCATGTGGCAAATGAGCTTGGTTGCTTGTTAACCTGTTTTAGGATGGGTTGTTGACGGTGTCGCATGCAGAGGACGGTACATAGCTAAAGTATTTCTATGCTTTGTCTTAGTAACATTTCTAGTAGAAAAACTAGGCTCCCAGGCCTATGTTGACAGGAATGGAAGGGCTATGTTAAAGTAATTCGCCAGGCTCAGGATATTTATTTTTAATTTTCATCCAAAAGTAAATGATGATACTTTTTGTTGTTGTTGTTGAGATAAGGTCTCGCTTTGTAGTCCAGGCTGGCCTTGAACTGGTAGTGATCCTCCTGCCTCAGCCGCTAAGAGTGCTGGGATTACAGGCGTGTACCACCATGCCCAGCTAATAAATGATAATTTATTCCCCAAAATTCAAAACTTCATCCATTTCCAAGAATTTGTGGTGTAAAGGTTAAGAGTGAAATATGAATTCTGGATTTGTTATACTTCCGGGCAGCAGTTGGTGAACTAACCTTGGTCTCTCCCATGTGCCCTGGTGGTGGTGTGCACGCCTTGGGGCTGTAGGCTGCTCTCCCCTGTAGGCGCTGTGCAAGCTTACAGCCCCAAGTCGGTCAGCACTACGTTCAGCCAGGTGCATCGGTGGGTATGTTTTTCTATCATGGGATGTCAGTTGCTATAACAGCTTCTCAACGCTGATCTCAGTTGCTGCATTTCCTACAGACTGGTACCAGTCCACAGGCCACACTGAGTAGCCCCCTCGGTGTGCTGGTGAGTTATCAGAAGCTCCCTTCTATCTTCAGGGATCAAGGGGATTTGTTGCTGGGAGAGCTAGTCGAGGTGCTAGGTGAAGGTAAAGGGACCATTGAAGGAGTAATAGGCAGAAGTCCTAGAATGCTGGGTGTGGTGGCGCACACCTGCAATCCCAGTACTCAGGAGGCTGAGGCAGGAGGATCCTGGAGAGTTTGAGGTCAGCGTGGAATACATACTGAGTTTAAGGCCAGCATGAACTATGTAGGGAGACCCTACTTTCAAAAAAAGTTCGTAAAATCTAATTGTGACCTTATCTTTTGAAGCAACAAAACCAAGAACATCTATTCTGATTCCTTCCTCATTTTGTCACGTATGTTTATTCCACCTGATTCCACTTTTTCTTTCTTTCTCCCCATCACATAAAGGCATGCTCGTAGTTAATCTGAACACTTAGTGTGAAATATGCGGTGCCCGGAAGTAAAGAAGGGCTCAGAAAATCATGGGATATGTCAAAAGGATACCGGGGCCAACCTAAAGGGGCTCCCAATGGGCGAATCGGGCTCAGCTGAGCAAGAAAATCAATGACAGTAAGAGATCATAATGCAAAGGCTAAAATAAATGCCCAGGAGCTCGTGCTGATATAAACAAGTTAACTGGGGAGAAAGGAAAGCTCTTCTTTATAAAATTTCAATTAATACATAGAATGATGGAAAATTATCATTTGGCAAATACCACACACAATAATGCTTGTTTCAGGCAGTAATCATCAATGGATGCTGAAATGAATTGGGGAAAGTATGATACAAAATGGGATACAACATAGTCCTAAAGTGTCTAATAATAAAGGAAAAAAACGCTAACTTTATAGAGAGGAACTTGGCAGGCCCCACCCCCACCAAAGTCGCAGTCAGCACAGATGAGGCACAGACGTCTCTGGCTCCTGATAAGGAAGCAGGGAGGCCGGCCACGGCACTTGCCGTTCTCTCTGGAAATGCACGGCCTGACACGCCCACACTGAGGCACAGGCTACAGAGTAAGCGGCCAGAGCCCCTAACTCCCCCGCCCGGGTTAGAGGAAACTAAGGAGACAAAAACGATCTGCTGTGAGCTGCGGCGTCTGCTCCTGGTCGTCATTAGCAGGACAGTTGACAAAACTTGACAGAAGTGTGTTCCTACCCTTGCAAGCAAGACACTGGGTAGTACACATCAGTGGTACGCTAGGTCCAAGCAGAGTCCCTCAATATTACAGTTTACTATATTTACCATATAAAGAATTTAATACTTGTACTATAGTTTATTAAACATCTGCAGACCTTAGAATTTGTTCTTCCCACTGAGTGTTAATTTTCACAAACCTGAACTGTTACCATTCCCATTATACAGATTAAAAATTAGCTCAAGTGGTGGAGCGCTTGCCTAGCAAGCACAAGGCCCTCAGTTTGATCCCAGCAGCTCTCTCCAAAAAAATTTAGGCATAGTGGTGCATACCCGTAATCCCAGCTACTCGGGAGGCTAAGGCAGAAGGACCACAAGTTCAAGGCTAGCCTGGGCAACTTGGCAAGTCTTGTCTCAAAATCAAAAAGTAAAAAAATACCAAGGTGTAGCTCAGGGGTACAGCGCTTACCTAAGCATGAGCAAGGCCCTGGGTTCAAGTTCTAGCATTGCCAAAAAACCAAACCAAACCAAAAAACCTTCTGATTCAAAGAGACTACGGGAATTGGCTGAGCTTCTTCAACTGATAAGTGGGAAGCAGTGAACGACATTCATCTGTGCGACTATCGATGCATGCGTCTCACTAATGGCCTTCTCAAATAACCCTTTATTTTCCCAAGAAACTGCTACACAGTCGTTCTTATCATAGCAAGCGTAGGAAGAAATGTATCTAAATCCAAGGTTAGAAGCCTTGATACTGCTGTTACTGTTTAAGCATCCATGAAAAAGTAAATCTACTGCCGGGCGTGGTAGAGCACAACTGTAATCCCAGCACACGGCAGGCTAGCGTTTGAGATCAGCCTGGACTACACGGTGGAGCCCCTGTCTCGGGAAGCTGACGCCTGCCAGGCCCTGCAGCAGGTACTTGGAGGCCCAGCTCCGAGGAATGCTGAGGCACGAGGATGGCTGGAGTCGAGGAGTTTGGGGCCATCCTGGGCGACGCAGTAAGACCCTGTCTCAAAAGCGAAAAACAAACAAACAAAAAAAAACACAACAAAACCAAAAAAATCCAAGGCTTCTGTCTTCCTTATGACTTGGTATCAGTGAAAATGAATTGAGATTGTCATTTCAATAGAAACAGCCTAAGAAAATGAGTTCTACACTCCTATACAATCAGGCCATGTTATGGTTTATGTCCAGATGTCCCCCCAAAGCCTCACATGGTAAGAGGTGGCTGGATCTAGAGTGATTACTAAATTGATCCACTGATTGGTCTGGCACTGCCCTAATCCTGGCAGCCTGGATGAGATATAAGGCACAGGAAGAAGCTGTTTAGGTCCCTTGCTTGCACCCCTTGCTTACCTTGCTGTCTTCTGCCCATCTGCAGGCCCCCCTGCCTTGGACCCAGCTGATTGTGGACTGAAACCTCTACGAACTGTGAGCTAAATAAACCTTTCTTCCCCTAACTTTGCATGTCGGGTATTTTGTCTTAGCAATGAGAGAAAAATAACTGATACAGGCCATAAGCAGTACCTACTGCATACAGAATCCCTAGTATTTTATGAACCTAGAATAGTCTTCTGATTTGAGGGGAAGTGATGGGTTTTCTTTCAGTGTCAGGGGAGCAGTCCGCTGTAAGTCTGCCTTTCCTGACTCACACAAGTCTCGACATGGTGATTTATGTTCCTGAACAAATTAGACTTAATTTAAGAGCAAATCATCAGCAACAGGTATAATAATCTTGGCAGAACATTTATTTTAATTAATTGCTTTCTGCCTAACATAGACAGAAGGATGCTGATGCCATTTGCCCTGTGAGGATTAGTGCTGTCATGTAATTTTTTTCTCTTCCCTTAGAATTTAAAGTCTCATCAGTTTGAAATTACAAAGGCATTGGTTTACTTCATATTCAGTTTTAACACTCTAACTTCTATGGCAATGTTTATATAAGATACTTGTGAAAGAAAAATGGATTCCAACTCCGGCTACATTAGAGACCTGTTCCCATATGGAGGCCCTGCTGGAGTCCACGGGGTCACGGTGGGAACCGTCTCGGGGTTAGGCGGCTGAAAAACCCTCATGCCCACAGATCTGGCAAGTGCTTGGGGTGGGGGACACTTGGGTGGTTGTGGAACATGGTCAGCTTTCTTCCCCATGAAGTTGACTATCACTATTATTTATACTGGGATGAGTGACTGTGGAAACCACCTTACAGTAAGCAGTAGATTCCATCTTCTCAGACTCGCCAAATTCAGTGTTACTTAGAAATGATCTCATGATGTTTCCAAAGCAGCAGCAGAAACAGCCAACATTAAACTTGAGTAGGCTTCCTAGGGGAAGGGCTACAATGCTTATAAAATGATTTTGCTACATACACATGAATTTTAAATTCGAATATGTCTTTTAGGAAATAAAATGGTAATCTTAAACTTTTACCTTAAAAAGTCCTTTATAGTCTAACCAATTAGTTGTTTATTCATTTTTATTGCTTTTTAAAATCATTTTTCCCAGTTTTTATTTTTTATTAAAAATTTAAGCCCAAATTCAATAACAAGAATTGGTAATTAAAATGCCTTCCTTATATTGGTACCAAATCTCAGGAGGCAGTAAGAATAAACAAACGTAAAAAAAATAGCATGAACCATTTGCATAATAAAACAGCCAATTCTGATGAAATAAAAGCCCGTTTACTTAGGTTTTTACAATACAGATTTAGTATTGAAATGACACAAATTTGTAACCATCGACTTTATTTGTCACTCTTTATAGACATTGGTCCACTTCCACATGAAAAGTACACACCATCCACTTCCACCTAACATTGTACAGAAATGAAGTTGTACCACAGAGCACAGTAACTTCACAGGGGAAAGTTACTGAATAAAAGTATTTTAGAGTCATGCCTTGAAATGTCCTCCAAAGATTTGCTTTTCATATCTAATTGGAAGCATCTACACATCACGGAGCCATTGTCTTCTTAAATCACTGTAGCATTTTTAATATCCCCGCAGGACACACGAACACCCAGTCTGGCAGCAGAAGTTAAAGATGGCCAGACTGGCATCAGACACAGTTCAAAACCAGGCGACTGTATGAGCATATCTAGGATTTTAGGGCTGCCCTAAGAAAGCTGCTCTCATTTCAGAGATATTTACATCAAATTAATACATTTACAAATGGTTCATAGTACATAACAGCCCAAACAGGATTTTCATCTATCCTGTACAAGGAAGTTAAGCATTCGTAAGTTTCTCTAATAAATTCAGTGCATTTTCCAACATAAATAACACAAGCTATTCTAAGTGTTTTACATTTCTTTCAGTGCATGTTTCCAAATTGCTAAATGGAATGAAATTGTGTTATTAAATGGCTATATCATAATATTCAAGCATATTATGGAGTCTATGTCACATATTTTGATTCACACCAATACTATACTCTAAAAAAAAAATCACAGGCATTTGCAAAATAGAGAACAAAATTTGCTGTTTTTTTTTTTTATAAGTTTAAAGTGTACGATCTATTTTAAACCACACTAAAAGATGTATTTTAGTAAAACAACCAATTTCCAAACCCCTTGTCTAAGTCTGGGGTGAGGAAAGTTCAATCCATTCGAATCTTCTGGTTTGTCATCCTGTAAATGATGCTATCGTAGCCAGGATCCATATTCCAAATGTTGTAAGAGGTGATAATCACAGCTAAGGCCAGCGCGATCATAATCCAAAGTACCATGTTGAAAATCACTGAATACTCAAAATTATACTTGTATGCGAGGTTATAGGGACTTGCAGGGTTCTATAAGAAAGAAAAGGAAAAAGTAAATCAAGAGAGAAGAATTTTAAGATAAAAAATTATCCTAGTTTAGTGGCTCCGATTCACTGTCTGCACATTTATTCCTAAATGCAGTAAGAGTTCCTCATGCTACGAGGAGCCAGGATGGGGAGGCCCTGTGGTGAAGACACAGCACTGTTGGTGGGAGCATCCGTCAGTTCCACTGCTTGAGCAAATTGGGTGATACCTAATAAAGCCGAAAGTGGCGAGCCTGTGCTCCAGAGTCCACACCCCAGGAAAATGGCTCCAAATGGACCAAGAGATGCTACGAGAACGTCAACAGAATGGGTCATGGACACATCCACAGAGTGGAGCACGCGGCAGCATACTGACTCCGCAGCAGCTATGTCCATCAGCCTAAGGACTTGTAGTCACACTGGACGAAGGAGGCAGAAAAA
This sequence comes from Hystrix cristata, assembly GCA_004026905.1. NCBI lineage: Eukaryota > Metazoa > Chordata > Mammalia > Rodentia > Hystricidae > Hystrix > Hystrix cristata. Next base: position 25,935 of record PVJO010001280.1, on the reverse strand, counting down.
TGCATATGGTGACGCCATCTGTACAAGATTCAAATAGAGACAAAACTGAACACCACTGTTTAAGGAGAAATCCATATGCGGTCAGACTGTGAAGGCAGGAAGTGACTGACATAATATTCAGGCCCGCGGGCTGGGGCTGTAGCTCGGCGGCAGAGCATTAGCCCAGCCCGCTGAGGCCTTGGCTTCCATCCCCAGCACTGCCAAGAAAAAGCAGGGTCTGGGAGGCAGCTACCTCCGGAGGGCGAGGCTGCAGGGATGAGCGGATGTCTGAGAAACAAAACTATACAGTGTTAATACTATTCTTATTCTTTACATAATTAATGCCTACATACTTACGTATGTATGGTCTTAATTTTTGATTTAAAGAGGAAAACAAAGGATGCGCGTCTTCAGTCGTGAAGTGGTCTGCCGAGCAGTCAGGCCTTGGGCTGGCGGTCGAGCCCAGGCCTGGGTGAGGGCCAGGTCCGGGAGACGCCATTCCTTCTGGCCGGACATGGCCGGGGGCATGGCTCAGTGGTGGAGCGCTTGCCCAGCCCTCGGGGCCCTGGGTCCCATTGCCAGGACCGCAAAGAAGTAAAAAAGGAGGCCAGCAGCAGATGAAGCCGGCAGCAGGAGGCAACGGAGCAGCCAGACCTGAGCTGGTGGGCAACAGGAAGCCACTGCTAAGGAACTCAGTGACACAGTCAGGTTTGTCTCTAAAAGACTAACTTTGATGACGAGTAGTGAGACCAGGAGACAGAGAGAAAGAAAAGCAGCAGTAGAGGAAAAGGGCCTGAGTGAACTGAGGAAGCTAAAGGCCAGGACCTAGCGGAGCTAAGATAAGCCTTGGGAAATCAGCACAGAGGACAAAAGACAAGTCCCTAAGCATACTAGAAAAAGCCTCAAAGGGCTGGAATGCAAAGAACAAAGAAGTAATACAGCCTGCTTTCCAGACACCAGAAGCCTGACAACAGCAACAGAGGCAGCTGCTTACCTGCATGTTCCCCTGCACCTTCCTCGTACCAAGGACAGCATAAAATCCCTAGGCCAGCGATGGCACACCTTTTAGAGCGGTCAGTGATAACTGCCGGTGCGGCACGCATGCCACAGGTTCGCCACCACCACCCTAGACTTCAACATCTACAGTGTCCTTCTAAAACTCCTCCTGACAAGAGCTTGCTTTTCTGATAAACCACAGATACCGTCCCATTCCCTGCCGCTTGCGGGTTCTGTCCGCCAGTCTTCGTTGCCCTCAAACAAGAACCGGGCAAGAGGGCGGGTTTCGGGGGGGGGGCACTGAGCACAGACAGGGCACCAGGGAGGGAGATGGAGAAGAGAAGGTAGTGGACTTCTCTTCCTCCCCAGAGCCCCAGTGTCTGGCATGTGGTGGGCACTTGGTAAACAAGTCCTTCACCTCCTAATTCTTCCCTTAAACGAACAAAAGATGGCGATTTTCGCGGAGAGAATGGATACAAAGACATGCGCTCACCAGCAGGGAGCACGGGGTAGAGGCAGAGGACTTCACGCCCTTGAAGGCCTCTCTTTCGTTTACTTATTTTGACAAACAGGTTCCTCTAAGCATACATTTCAATGGATTTTCATATATTTATGGAGTTGCATAGTCGCGACTGCAATCTGATTTTAGAATATTTCCATCACCCTAAAGGGACCCACCTGTGGAGGCCTCCTTCCCCTGTGGCGTGGGAGGGCCCCCGTCTGAGAGGTGGAGAGTGGATGAGGAGAGGAGGGTAGCTGGTGACAGACAAAGGGCACCAGAGACTGGACCGGTGTCCGAGGACCATTTGACGCTGTCTTAGATTGTATTTGGGTACAAGCCATTAAATCATGCTCTAAACTGATTGAAAAAATGGGAGTCAAACCAGAGGGCAGAATTTTTATTTAAAGATGACTTGAATTTAATGGTAAAACATTTAAGTACAAGACTTTTAAGGATAGTGTTCATTCACTACCCTGAGGTAAAGAAAATCCACTGATGTCACCTAGTTCTTGCCCCTCCCCACACAATAATTTGAGAAACTACTTCCTCACAGACTCAGGCTACCCAGTAAAGCAGCTGGCTCATAAACTCAAAGTAATGCACCTCCGAGAAGAAAAAATAACGCAGTTCTACACAACTGATTTGTCAAAGAAAATCCCCAAACTGGGACCGCCTTAAAGCTGCAAGTGTCTTCCTGGAATTGCTTCACGTGAAAACAACCAGCAGGCCTAACTTGGCCATGTTGAAAGAATCTAATACTTAAACGTTCCCATTAAATTCAATTCTGTCTTTAAATAAAAGTTCTGCTCTCTGGTTTGACTCTCACTGCCTGAGTCAGTTTAAGCAGTGACTTCATGGTGCACGCTCATATGCTGGTATTGGAGGCTCTTGGGGTCCAGTTTGGCTGCTATTGCAGTCACCTGCGCTCGTGGTGCATCAGCTCTGCCATGTTTCACAGATTGGGGGGCCCACAAGTGAGGAGACCAGCTGGGACCGCGCTGAGGGCGTGTCTTGCCAGAGGCTTTATGCTTACTCCTGTGAGGTGCCACAGGGGCCCGTCTGGGACCCAGTTTTACACTAACTTGTTGTTCACGGGCTTCCTGGAATTTGCAGATAATATGGATCTGGGCCCCACGGTTAAGAATTCCCAGGGAGACAGCTCTGTTCCCAATGTGTACACCAACCACCCGAGCCCAAGCTGCCTCTGGTGGCAGCACACCATTTTCTACCTTCCCCTCACAGAGGCATAGTATTTTCAGGCCCCCAACTTTAGATGGAGAGGTCAGGTTCAGTCCCCCACAGTCAGCGAACCGAGGGCCTCTTGATGCCCCAACTGGCACCAAGTCCTTGTGGTGGCCTGCTTACTATAGGCTCCTCTTCATTATTTTTAAGGATTCCCCTTTCTTGAGAGCTGAGCGATGCCCTTAAAAAGGTGTTTATTATTTATCCAGTACTTTGGATGCTGCATAGTGCAAACGGGTGGGGACGGGGTCTACCATGCTGTTTTAAGCAGAGGTCCTGTGTCCAGTTCAGAGTGGAAAGAAACACTCGCTGCCACTCAGCTCTGGACCGTCTAGAACAGGCATTAGCTCTGACCTTCCAACTCCCAAGTCTCATTCTGCCATCAGTAACCCTGAGTAAGGTGGGGGCTGCAAGTGGGTCCGAAGGGGAAGGGCACAGGAGTGACTGGGCAGATGCACTGCAGCAAGCGATGCGGCCAACTGTAGACAGTGTCCTTGGCCACGAGGTGTTACGGAGTGTCTGCATTCCTCATTTCCATCATCACCCCCACATCTGCTGAAGCTGTGTATGTGTATGTATGGGATTGTGTACGCACACCCACTTTACCATGACCAGCACCCCTGCCTCTGACCCGCTAAATGCTTAAAATCAAAGCAAGATTCATACTAAAAAACTGCCGTGGTAAATCAACATTATAGAGGTAAACACAGAGGGCCTGTGCTGCAAAGAAACACACTTCCCAAGAAAGCAGCATCCACAGGCTGAAAGAGCCATGCCACTCCCTCACATGAACCTCTGATGTCTCCTCATTCTCTAACCAGCTTTGGTTTACTTTTATCTTTAGCTCAAATTTTTTTTCGGGGGGTGGGGGTGCGGGGCTCGGGATCGAACTCAGGGCCTTGTGCTTGCTAGGGAGGGGCTCTACCACTTGAGCTAAATCTCCAGTCCCTCCCAGCTCAAATTCTTGCATCACGTGATGGCAACCCCAAGGAACTCAGTATCACAGGAAAGATCACACAATGTGAATAAGACACCTACAGGAGATACAGGACTTATTTCTTTAAAAAAATAAGTTGGTTTCACAGTTTTAAAGCAGGATCTAAAAATGTACTCACCTCACCAGGCGTGGTGGTGTGCACCTTCATAGCACTCAGGAGGCCGAGGCAGGAGAATTGCCATGAGTTTGAGGCTAGCCTGGGCTACATAGTGAGTCCAAGGCCAGCCTGAACTACACAGTGAGACCCTGTCTTGAAAAAAAAAAAGTACTCACCTCCAGTTTGGTCTCAAGGATAGTCCTTGTCTTCCTCACAAGAGATGTGTCAAACGATTTGACAGTCACTAGTTCTACCACTGCGTTTCCACCATAAAGATTGTACATGTCATCTGCAAACTGAAAGTGAGTTATTCACAATGAGTCCTAAATACACACTTTTGTTCTTCATCGACATAAACTGCCTACACTTGTCCTTCAGTACCCATGGGGATTGGGTCCAGGACCCCCAAAGATACCAGGATCTGTAGATGCTCGAGTCCCTTCTGTAAAACAGTATGCTATTTGCATTGTATCTACATAGTCCTCTCCTAGGCTTACAATCATCTCTAGATTGCTTATTCCACCTAATGCAATGTAAATGCTGTGTAGATACTGTTGTACTGTATTATTTAGGGGACGGTGACAAGAAAAAAGTCTATACATGTTCAGTAACAATGCAGTTTTTCCCCAAATATTTTCATTCTTCAGCTGGTTGACTCCACGGATATAGAACCCAAGGATATGTGTATTTATTGTGTGCAACATATTGTTTTAAAATACGTATACCTTGTGGAATGGCTCCACTGAGCTAATTACGATATGCATTACCTCAGACACACCACTTTTAGTGGTGAGTCAAATACGTACTTATTTGAATTATTTGGAAAGCTCCTGTGCAGCTACAACATCACCCACTGGCTCATGATATATACTATGTCTGAAAATAAGCAAATTGTAAAGGCTTTGGTTTATTAAAATATTCAGAAAAGTGTTAAGTTTCAATATATATTCAAGTGTTTAAATTACAATTACTTAAGAGTTGGAACTTGTTGGCATATAAATTGGAGGAAGGGAAACAGGAAAGGGAAATGAAGACGCTTTCCTAAGTGGTCTGTGGCTCGTCAGAAACAGTCACAGAGACTTACATCCGAAGCCTCCCTGAAGAGTTAAGAGCTGAGGGATCCAGAGCAAGGACAGCTGGCACTAACTACGCATCTCCTACATGTCTGTTACTGCGCTGCTAGGCCGTGACATCGTTATCACACAGTGTTTGGTGAGTGCAGAGTTTCCGTCAGAGAATATAAAAAGGTTCGAAAAAAAATATCCTTAATACCACTCAACTCTACAGATAAAAATGGCTGAAATGGCTGGGCATGGTATGTCAAGCCTGCAATCCCAGCACTTGGGAGGCTGAGGCAGGTGGACTGGAAGTTTAAGGCCAACCTGGGCTACGTGGCATGTTCAAGGCCAGCCTGGACTACACAGTGAGACCTTTTCTCAATAAACTTAAAAAGAAGCTTGGAAGTAGTAAGTTTTATGTTATATATGTATTTTACCAGAATTTAAGTAGTATTATACTGTAGTTGTAGGTCATCTCCTAATGTTGCCCCTACCAGCAATACAAATAGATATCCCAGTATACTTCTGTGATCTGACTCTATTGTAATTAGAAGACCCTCAAAGAAATCAAGTAAGACTTCAATTGGGCTGGGGTATAGCTCAGTGGTAAAGCAAGTGCCTGGCACACATGAGGCCCTGAGTTCCATCCCCAGCACCACAGACCTCAAAAATAAACAATAAATAAATAAATTCAATCAACGGTGTTTCACAAAACAGATTTTTCCAGTGAAAGGATACAATAAGTGAAACAGTCACACTCTCACCTCTATACCATATCCATATTTACCTTCTGCAGAGCATCAACAAGGATTCCAGAAGCATCTCTGAACTGTTCAGAATCTTCCCCATAACGTTTCCCAATTTCATCTAAACCTGCCAGCTCCAGTGAATACAGATCAGGAGAATGATCCTTGGCCAGATGCTTGTGACGAGACAGCTTAGGAAAACAAAGGCAGTGGACGGAGTAAGATGTCAAACCCAGCCAGCTGCAGTGTTATGCCTAAATCTAGGGCAGTGATGGCAAACCTTTTAGAACGTTCAATGATAACAAACAGCTGGCTACGGCACACGTGCCCCAAATTCACCACTGCTGGTCTAGGGAATCATGGAGTCATGCCGGTGTGCCATGCACGGCATACAAAGAGTCTAAAAAATGGTAACAGAGATGCTAGTTTAATGGGAGCTTCTAATAGATCTCACTTTGGGGGATAGTTAACAGAGTTCCCTAAATATTAAATAAAAGCTTTTAGCAAAATTGTTTAGTTTTAAAAACTCAGATATGAGGCAGGACATGAGAAAGTGGAAGGCTGGTCCTGTCTGGTACCAGGAATTCATGAGCCATTGGTGGCTACCTCCTGCGTGCCCTCCCAGACCACTGCCTAAGGCCCCCGGCACTGCACTTCAAGGTCTGTGAGTCAGCACTTGCTGCAAAAGTTTAGGAAATAACTTCAGAAGCTAGCAAACAGGTAAGAGTTTCTATTTGAGCCACAAGGATGATTTTTTTAAAAAAGCATTTACCAAAAAAAAAAAATACTGCTCAGACAGATTTATTCCCTCCTTGACTTGGCTGACAGTATTATTAGTTCAAACTGTTATGTCTATTTTCGACCCAAAGCTATAGATGTAGGAATTAAGTCTTACTGTCTGACAAGAAATCAATGGGCAATTCCAAACTATAGCCAGGGTGTTCTCACTTCCAGGCCTACGTTCTTGGAAGATATACTGTCTCTCCTAAAAGTAGAAATGCAAAATAACTGCATGCCAACATGACACGATTTCAAAATTCCCAGCAAGACTGCTAATTTCTCAGCTCTCAAGGGACCATGAATCCAGGGCATATGTAATCAAACTTCAATTGCTCCGCTATCATTCAACTGTTCTCTAGAAACTGAGACAGAACTGAAAAATGTTAGCAGCCTACTTACCAAACTCGAAATGTCATGGAGCACTTGCAGTTCAGAAAGGAAGAGCAGGTCAACCTTCAGAGAGCCAAAGAAGGGAGCATTAATTTAAATATGCATCAGAGATCTCTACTTGCCATTTATCAAGTAAAGGACAGGATATTAAAATATTAATTACATAAGTGAATTTATACAATAATCATCCTCATCCTCTCTTTGGTAGGTTTGCGTCAACTGAAAACGCATATACAGGGCTGGGGGTGTAGCTCAGTGGATTCCATCCCTGGCACCACCCCCCAGGAAAGCACCTAAAACAACTGTTTCCTAACAGAAAGGTGGTGGCCACCCTAGCACAGCGACTACTACTCAGTAGCTGCACTTCTGACAGCGTCCAGATTGTGGTTTGCGCTTGGGGGATTGGGCCATCCCAGCGCAGGGCAGTGAGACCCGACAGTGGACCAGTCTGTTCGCTGCCCTTCAATCCCCCCATATTGAGGAATGAAGGGTGGTGCCCTTGGGCATCCACAGTGAACAAAGAGGGGAGGCCAGCGAAGCTAAAGAGGAGTCAAAAGCAGAGGTGGCTCCCTCCACCATGGTGTCCGGAATGAAAAATGTGGCATGATGCCACAGTGTCTGCAGTGTCATGGCCATGAATAATGGCTCCCGTGTCACCAGGTCTATAGGGCTTCACCAAGGCTGTGCTGTGATTTCTGCCCTATTGGCATTATCAGGGACAACCATGTGCTAGAATGCAAAAGCACACCACTGCTCAACTTGCACAAACGGGAAGTTTATTCATGAGATTAGTAAGAAAATTACACCAATGGAAAGAAGAATGTACTCCAGCAGTAATCTGCACAATTTTTTCTAATATTTCAAATTTTCTAAAATTTCAAGTAGCATAAGGAAAGGGAAATTAATACTGATACTCACAGCCAGGAGTGGTGGCACAGGTCTGTAATCCCAGTGCTCTGGGAAGCTGAGGCAGGAGGATCACAAATTTCAGCCTACCTTGGGCAATTTGGCAAGACCCTATCTCAAAAAATAAAAAGGAGTGGACATGGTGGTGCACTCTCATAATCCCAGCACTTGGGAGGCTGAAGCAGGAGGATTGCCATGAGTCCAAGGCCAGCCTGGGCTACATAGTAATTTCAAGGCCAGCCTGAACTACACAGTGAGACCCTGTCTCAAAAAAAAAAAAAAGAAAAGAAAAAGAAAAAGAAAAAGAAAAAGAAAAGGCTGGGGATGTAGCTTGGTGCAAAGGCCTTGGGTTCAATCCCCAGTACTGAAAAAAAAGAAAAAATGTACTACTGGCTGGGAGTGGTAGCTCATGCCTGTAATCCCAGCACTTGGGAGGCTGAAGCAGGAGAATCACCTTGAATTTGAGGCCAGCCTGGGCTACATAGTAAATTCAAGGCCAGCCTAAACTACATAGCGAGGCCCTGCCTCAAAAGACCAAAAACAAAATTAAAAAAACAACAATAAGAACAAAAAAACCCAAATGCACTACTTACTTCATTGTTCCTACTCAGAGAGTTGAGGGGAAGTGAATTGAGGACGGAGTTTTCTTGAAACAGGCGATTACGCAGTTGCCGCAATGTGACTGAAAGGTCTTCAAAAACCGAGTTTGCCTTCCCCACCATATACACTCTCTGCAAGAAAAATTCAAAATTGTAAGTTCCACATGGTCTAACCAATTCATTCACTACACAGAAGTCTGGCAGCATTTTTCATAAAATTAGTTTTAAATTTTCATTAAATAATGAAAGCTTAAATTTCTAAACCATCTTAGTAACTTTTTTATCACTTACTTCCTCACTGGGAGCCAACTGCAAAACTACAGGAGTTTCTTCAGAAAATAAGGAGTGAATGGAATTCGCAACGCTGTCAAGACTAAAAGGAACTGCCTGAAATTTAAGAGGAACACCGCAATTATTTCCTGAACCAAAGTGGGAAGAAGGAAGAAACAAAACAAAGGCGCCACCATTTGAAGTGGGAATTTAGATCCAGACCGTTTCCAAATGCAAAGAGTCCTTTGGAAAGCCTGGAAGACTAAACAGCCCCTAGCGGGCTGAGCCTGTATCTCCCCAGGTGCCTAAAGGGGAAGTAACTTGCACACAGGAAAGCAGGACACTGTTTTGTATAAACCATTTTCTGGTGGTCATTCATGCATTTTAAGCAGTAACACATTTGGTTTCACTATTGATTAAACCCACCACAGCAAGTGTGCATTCCCCTATAAAGTACTGTATAGTATTTAAGAAAACATTTGGGGAATGTGAGGTAGTGAGTTTAACTGAAAGAAAAATAGATCTGTTTTCATTTCAAAATTTTAAAATGTTTAATAAGATTCAGAGTTCATGTTCAGATAGACCAGGCTCTTAAAACAAGGTGTAAAGTACACACCAAAACTCGTGCATCTTAGGAACACATGATGATATTACTAGACTGAAATATCACCAATTGTGGTTAAGACTTACTTTCTTGTGTTTTTTTATTAAAGTGTAATATACAATATGGTGCACAAACTTTTGAGTAACAGCTCAACAAATGTTTAACAAATGGGTGCACTCATGTAACCCAAGCAGAAAAAGACACAACCCTATCAGTGCTGGGACACACTCACCTCCACCCTCAACAGTGACCAAAATTCTGGCTTCTCTCCCCACCTATAGACTTGTTTTGCTCTACATTGTTTCAAAAACAAAGTACTGTAATCTCCCCCCTCAAAAATTATTTTGTTCCTCATCTTACTGTATTAAGACAAGCAGTGCAGTGGTGTTGTTTTAATGGAGATTTTAAAAGTGATTTTCTTCTAGTGATTTCTTCCCTTTACTACTCAAAGGTTGGTGTTTATAGGTAGCAAATTAATGCTGATGTGGTACACGAAGAAATCAATGTGATTATATAAATCTCACTGATGAAATCCCAACATCAACATTAAGCTTATTTATTTTATGATTCTGTGAAATGAAATCAATTTTTTCTTAGTCAAGGTGCATATTAACTTTTCCCAAAATTTTCTTAAACTGAATTAATGAGTAACTATGGGAAGGAAGAGTGCTCACATTTGCAGAAGCACCTTGTCACCAGCTGCACCCCTACCCCCCAGTAGGCCTCCTCAAGCCCTGGAGGGAATTTGCCAGTAAGGGCTACAAACGCCGACCTCATTTCACCTGGTGAAACGGCACTCAGGTCAGGAAAGCTGGAGATAAAAGGAAATGTATGGTGATTTCCAAAGAAATCACACAATAAACTACAGAAATACTTTTGGTGAAAACAATCTGCCTCTTGATCTTCACTGTTCCCCTCCCATTTTACTTACACTTACTCTGAAATTCTCCTGATTTCTTCAGGTCATTAATATCCAATCATGGACAACCTAAATTGTCTAACATTCATTTAAGGCAACAGTGTTTTGTTTTTTGGGGGCTTTTTTGAGACAAAGTCTTCCTACGTAGTTCAAACTGGCCTTGAACTCTCAGCGATCCTCCTGCCTCAGCCTCCTGAGTCCTGGGATAATTTTTTTTGTACAAGATACACTCATTGCTATTTGGAGCCAGATGTGGTAGTTCATGCCTGTAATCCCAGCACTCTAGGAGGCTGAAGAAGGAGGATTGCAAATTCAAGCCCAGCATGGGCAACCTAGTGAGACCCTGTCTTGAAATAAAAAAATACAAACAAAAGTGCTGGGGATGTTAAAAAAAAAAAAAAGGAAATTCTCATTAACAATTTACTCTTCAACTCATTAGTTATTTAGAAGTATCTCTATTCTATCTTTTCCTTGTTGACTTTTTAAAATAAATTCTCAATGTATATGGCATGTATGCATGCACATATACACATGGCTTAAGGAGAAAAATAGTTAAGACTCTTTTCTGAAAAATGTTTGTCTTTCTCCTCATTTCCCATTCTTCCGAGGCACTCGTTTTGAAATGTTTTGTTTCCCTTCATTGTAAGCACCATCCCTGAGTAAGAGGCTTCTGTGACTGACCTTGATTTCTCGGGCTTCAGCACTGCCCTTCAGAACAGGAGGATGCCACCCCAGCCCCATCTCTGCCCACAAGTGTGCTGCCCTCCCGTCTCCTGTCTCTGCTTTCCTGGAGGCTACCTCAGAGTCTTCCCTGCTCAGCACCATTTCATCCTGTGAGACTGTAAATAACACTTGCGGCCTGGCCTTACATGACACAAGTCACTGCTGTCACTCCCTTGACCCACAGTGGCAGCGATGAAAAATCTACCAATGTTCTCTTCTCATTCCTCAGTAATGATAATGCCTTTTCTCTCTGACAGCTTTTAAGGTTTCCCATTTTCTTGATGATTCTTCAATTTCACTCTATCTAGGTGTTGATTTGGCTTTAGTGTACTGGGAGTTTGATATGCTTTAAATCTCAGGAGTCAGATATTTTGTCTGTTTTTAGCATTTTCAAATACTTCTTTGTTTTGTTTTCTGAGACAGGGTCTCGCTATGAAGTTCAGGCTGGCTTTGAACTCAATATGTAGTCCAGGCTGACCTCGAACTCACAGTGATCCTCCTGCCTCAGCCTCCCAACTGCTGAGATTAACAGGCACACACCACCTTGACCATCTAAAATACTTTTTTTTTTTTCGGATGCTAGGGATTGAACTCAGGGTCTTGTGCTTGCTAGGCAAGCACTCTACCACTTGAGCTAAATTTCCAACCCCAAGATACTTATTTTTAATTGACAGTTAACAATAATATATATTTATGGGGTATCTGAAGTATGTTTACACTATGGAATGATTACATCAAGCTCATTAACAATTTTATCACTTGGTTGGCAACTGACTCGGGTCCCCTCCTGTCTCTCAGGAGCTCTCTTTCTCTCTCTCAATAAATTTCCTAATCTTAAAAAAAAAAAATTCTATCACCTCACATACTTATTTTTCGTGGTGAAAACATTTTAAATCTCTTTTAGCAATTTAAAAACACAAAGTGCATTACTATTTTGGTATAGTCATCATTTTGTGCATTAGATCGCTAAAGCATGATCCACAATCTCACTTCTGGGTATAGATCCAAAGTACTGAAATCAGTATGCGAAAGAGACATCCATACTCCCCACAGTCACTGTAGCATGATTCACAATAGGTAAGCTATGAAGGCAGCCTTGGTCCATAACCAGAAAAATGGAGAAAGAAAATGTGGCATGGCTGGGTGTACATCCATGGTGGAGTGCTTGCCCAGCATGCAAGCTCCCTGGGTTTGATCCCCAGCACCCTAAAAAGGGTGGGGAGAATTCTGTCATTTGTGACAGACTAGATAACCCTAGAGGACATTATGCCAGGTGAAGCAAGCCAGGCACAGCGGGGCAACATACATGATCTCGTAAGTGGAATCTAAAACACTTTAACTCATAGAAGGAAAGAGTAGAATGGTGGTTAGCAGAGGCCAGTGGTAGGGGCTAGAAGGAAAAAGGGGAAAAGTCGATCGAAATACTTTTGTTTTTCGTTTTTTGAGACAGGGTCTCACTAGGTAGCCCAGGCTGGCCTCAAATTTATGGCAATACTCCTGCCTCGGCCTCCCGAGAGCTGGGATCACAGGTGTATGCCACTATACCTTGCTCCATCCAAATACATTTTTAAGGTATCATTTTGCAATTATTTTCACATTTAACTGGACTGTGGTCAGAGAGGGTAGTTTACATGGTACTGACTCTAAAGTCACCTTGTAGCTGGGTGTGGTGGTGGATGCCTATAATCCCAGCACTCAGGAGGCTGAGGCAGGAGGATCACTGTGAATTTGCGGCCAACCCTAGCTACATAGTGAAATTCAAGGCCAGCCTGAACCGAACAGTAAGACCCTGTCTCAAAAAGACAAGGAAAAAAAAAATTTGCCTTGTGACCTAACACATGGTCATTCTGGGTAAGCATGCCATATGTGCTTGGAAATAAATCTATTGCAGACCACAGGAAAGACTGAAAAAAATTCTAAAAAAGTCAGCATCATACAGACCACTGTTTTACAATACAATGAAATTAAAAATTTAGAAATTATTGAAAAAGGACTCATGCATTTAGGGAGTTTTTTTGTGTTTTTTTTTTTTTTTGGTTTGTTTTGAGACAGGGTCTCACTATGCCCCCCAAGTGCTGGGATTACAGGCAAAGAACTCATGCATCTGGAAAGGAAAAGCAGTTCTAAATATCTTACAGGTTAAAGAAGCACAATCTAAATTATGAAATATTTACAAATGAACAAAAGCACTACAGATCAACAATGTCTCATAACTGCCTCAGAGTTGTTATGCCTTCTTTTGACTCTTTTACAATTTTCATATACGTACTTTAAAATTTCTTTGAGACTGGTCTGTTACCTGCAGTTCCAGGGGGATGGCGTGTTTTGTTGTACCCACTTTCTCATGGCATCATTTTTTTCTTCCAGTGTTTTATGAATTTGAGTCACCAGAAGAACCCTGGCTGTGGTGATGTCCCTACAGGGAGGGTCATATGAATGTGGAATAAACCTCTCTACCCCTATGATTCTGAGTTCTCACAGGAGAATCTTTGTGCCTTCAGCAAGGGCAGGAAGCCAGCTCCCCTGCAGCAGCCCTGGGGTGGCAGAGGTTTTGCTAGTCCTCAAGAACAAGTGGACAGGAATTTATAGTCCCCAGACTCCTGCAGGGGAGGAGGTCCTGTGTGGCACCTATGCACACCCTTTCTTGCTTTCCAGTGTAGTTATGTGCACAAAAATGTTTTTTAAAATGGCATTTTATTCACCACTTCTATAAGCTTGCAGTGCAAGTAAGGCGTCTCCCACATTGCCTGAAAGCCCGACAAGGAACGAGCAAGCCCACACACAGCCTCCAGTTCCAGAAGGAAAACTCTGAAGGGAAGGAAACAAGACATAAAAATGTCAGTAGGGTACATTCTCAGCTGGCTCTTTTAGTGACTTTCTTTTTTGAGCCACCAACTATTCTGAGTGGGTAACTTCTCTACTCTTATCTGAGAAAGTATTCTGATCCATAGAGAATGGCTAAGTTTAATACAACTGCAATGTAATTTAAAAAAAAAGTGTGCTTCCAAAAGAAGACATGAGCAGTACTGTTTAGAATGCAATTCATAATGTCAGCTGAAAAGAGAAAATTAGAAGTGCAGTCCTTTGGGTTGGGCGTGTAGCTCAGCTAGCATGCACTGGGCCCTGGGTTCGATCCCCAACACTGCAAAAACAAAAACAAACCAACAAACAAAAAAGGCATATCTTTATTTTTTTAAAATAAGAAATACTTACATTCTCCAAAGGATATGAGATGACATTGCCTGGAGGTAAAGCCAATTTGTCAACTCCCTTTACCAACACCATAATGGTAGCCCTGGGACGATGGAATAAATTACCCACTGCAAGTCCTGGCCAAGAAAGGTCCTAATGGTAAAAAGAAAGATAAGTCCTAATGCTGAAAAGCAAAGAACAATGCTTAGTTATCAACTCAGGAAACCATCTCCCCAGTGACATCTGATAGGCAGAGTTAAGGGGTTCTGGGATGACACTGGCCAGGAAAACTCTCAGGGACAGAAGTAGTAGCTACAATGTCCTCATCAAAGACGCTGACTTCTACCTTCTTCCTGTTCTTAAAATTCTATACACTTGAAACAAATCTACCAGTAAGCCATCTCAAAACTATTGTGGAAAAAAAGTGAGGAAGTAAAAGAACACAGGCACTTTTGAAATTCCAGGTTGCAGAGCAGCCTCTTCTTCATGTAGCCATGGATATTTTCTTCCCTGCCATCGTTTTTCGTCCTTATGTACACACCCCGCTTATTATCACACAATATAGCAAGATCATCGTTAAAACATTGTCTTTAGACTTAGCGCTTTATAAATCAAGTTTCTACTGAAAGTTAACTCATATTAGTTTATTTTGGTTATTTCTATAGATTATTTTTACAGCCAGTTGTAGTCAAATTTAAGGTTGTCAGGCTGGGAATGTAGCCTCATGGTATAACACTTGCCTAGCTGTGTAAGACCCAGGCTTCCATCCCCAGCTCTGCAAAAAAAAAAGAAACAGACAAACAAAAATGAAGGTTCTAAAGAATTACGTACAAATTTCAACCTGAAAAGTAAACGACCAGTTGTGCTCACTTTGTTGCCCACAGAGACAGAAAAGAGCTCTGGGCTCCAGCTGTGGGCCCTGCGGCCACAGTTCTCACACAGAGCTTCCAGGCTGAGGGGCACCGAGGGGCGAGAAAGGAAGCTCATCCTGGTGACTGATGTACTCCGGGGACCAGAGCAAAGCACCACATTAATAAAGTGGAAGGAGATAATGAGAGCCAGACAAAGCAAGCTGCGTCTTCTTCCTTCGAAGCCCCTAGCTTCAGATCTCTGGCCTGCCTGATCTGGGACCCTCTGCTACAATCATGTAAGCAGCCAATTACAACAGGCTGCAGCTTTATTCTAGGAAACCAAGGTCACAGGCTGCCAGTGACCCACTGATCATATTATTTTCCCGACCTCAGGCGAGATAAATATCACTCGCAGCAAATCTATCACCTGCATGGAAAAAAATGATATATCCTATTAACAGCAGTATGCCTATAAATATGTATATTTACTGTGTATTGATTAAAAATTAAAATATATTTGAAACATTTTTAAAGTTTAAAATAGGACAGATGCATTCTCTTATATACAAAGAATTTGAGTATAATTACATCGTTAATGATTTATAATGATTTAGTTTCAGAAACTAGAGGCAATTATCCAAAATCTCCCCAACTACAAAGTTACTTTGTAACTTTTGTAATCTGTAACAGATATACCTATGTCCATTGCTTTCTTGGGCTCTTATCAGAATTAACAAATATACTTTTAGCAGGTGTGGTGGTACACACCTGTAATCCCAGCACTCGGGAGGCTGAGGCAGGAGGATCACTGTGAGTTGGAGGCCAGCCTGGACTAAATAGTGAATTCAAGGCCAGCCTGAAGTACATAGCAAGACCCGGCCTCAAAAAAAACAAAACAAAATAAACAAACAAAAAACCCCAGAACAAAAAATATGCTTTTAGAAGCAGTTCCCAACATTTTTTTTAGAAAAACGTACATACTTCTTTCACAGAGAAGCCCATGGACAACGCAGCCACATCTGGGATTCGCTCTCCTGGTATAGGCCAATTTCCATTTCGGAAGACAACAGAGCCTGGTGATCTTAATATACTAAACTCATTCCCCAAAACACCTGAGAAGAAAACAGATTATTAGTAAATGAAGTCTCAGCTTTCTAAGTCTTTCGTACTCACCCTGAAGATTATGAGATACGATACATCTTTCCCCATTCCACACTGTCTTAGCGTACTAAATTATGATTGGACAAGATGCTGAACACTAAACAGCAACAGATTTGGCGGTGGGTCTTGGGGACTGAACTCAAGGCCATGCACATAAGCACGCAGAATACCACTGAGCTACACTCTCAGCCTTGCCAACAGATTCTTTTTCAAAGTATCACTCTCAGAATTGAAGACTATATATTCTGCTGGAACAAAGATGCAGCTAAGACACAGGATTTTCCTAATGATCTAGACGCCTTTTACACATGACCCTTAACAGGAGAACGGAGCCATTTAGCGAGAATTAGAAACCAGCAGCATTTCTCCACAATTAAAAAAACACACACACTCCAAAAAACCCTGGTGCAGAGTAAAAAATGAAGAAACTTAGAATTTTTGAATTATTTCTTCCACTGAACCTCTCTATCTACAAAATGACATTTTATCAGAGGACTTAAGCAGATTAGTGTGTCTTAGGCTAGGTCGTATCTTTTCTTATGTCCCACAGGCAAACCTAGTAAAATGAGGATTGTCAAACAGGTGTGTGAGTGTGTGTGTGCGCGCACACGCGCGCATGTGTGCTACCAGCCAGAATATAAAATACTTCACATTTCAGAAAGAAATAGTGTTTTCAGCAGACACACTGGAAGGACAAGAAAAGGTATTCTGTAATGACTAAGTCAACTAGTCTAAGAGTAGGATGTCTGGGGTTAGAACATGAAGGATAAAAATGAGCTGGGTGTGGAGGCACACACCTGTAACCCCAGCACTCAGGAGGCTGAGGCAGGAGGATTGCCATGAATTTGCTGCCAGCCTGGGCTACATAGTGAGTTCAAAGCCAGCCTGAACTACATAGCAAGACCCTGTCTCAAAAAAATAAAATTAAAAATAAAAAAATAAATGGAGGGAGTTTTTTATAAGTCTTCCCAGGCTAAGGAAAGGTGCTGGGCTTCCCTCATCCACTGGTATTAACCCAGTGATGTCCAGCTTACTCAAGGATGCATAGCTAATGAATTATGAAAAGACTAGCGCCAAGTCCAAAGCAAATCTTGGCCATACCTAGTATGGGAAAATGAGACTGTAGAGTAAAGCGTCAGTGTTATTTCCTTGACCTAAAGAGTCCCATTTACAGGGCTTGGGAATAAAGTTGGCAGCAACAGTAAATGTTCTGGTATTGCAGTATTGACGGTAAATAAAAGGCCTCAGGATGGTGCTGATACAAGGTGACAAGTATGAGTTTCAATTCAGCACAGCCAACCAAGCAGGAATTTTCTAGGACTTTTAGCAGCAGCAGACAAAAGATTAGAATAGAATAGGTATCTGTAACCTACAGACACCTCGGTTCACTAAGGCAGTGCAACCTTTAAGGAGAATGGGCAACACAAGACTCACCCTCTCCAAGTGCCATCCACTTTTAAAGAAATATATTTTGATTCTGAAGATGCTTTTGGTTCAGATGTGGCCCTACCCCTCCACCCCTCCACCCAGCAAAGCTATACTATGTAACTCTGAGTCGCCTTTGTAGTCGGTCAACTTCCACCAACCCACAAATTTCAGTGTGTCTTATTCACCTGCTATCCGCAGGGCTGAGATCAGTGCCTGACACACCTGGTGCTCAATACATACATATTGAGTTAATGAGTGAGTGAAGTCATACTTTCAACTACCAACCCCCCCCCCCATAGGCTCTTTGACTTCAGCAGAAAAACATGCTCAGGACGCTCCCATTCTAAGATTAAGACTGAAATGACATCCTAATTCAGCTCTAATTTTGCCCATAAGAGAAGCAAGGAATGGGAAGGGTTAATCAGAAGCAAAGCCCACTTCATTTTTTTCTTCCAAATCCGAGCATAGGAAATTCGAGGTCAGCCTAGCTTTACAACCCTATCCGCGTGCCTTTTGTTTATTGTAACCTAAACATCTGCAAGACTGCAGGAAGAATGTGACACTCTCCTATCTCCACCTTACCCTCCAATGCTCCCTTTCCCACCAGCACCAAGGCCCCGACCTTTTTACCTCTCCCTAATGCCTAGCATCACAAAGTCCGCTTTGAGTCTGTAACTTTACATCCTTCCAAACTCTGACAGAAAGGTGCCAAGTAGAGATAAGTTTAAACGAAGGCCAACACCTGGTGTAAACAATTGTTTGTTGTAAAATGTAACCACCCTTCCTACTGTATAAAAGCTCTGGTCAAACTGCAGAAAGGTGTCCAGAGCCCTTTTGCACTTGAGTGCCCTCTTGCACATGAGTTCCCTCTCGATCGCCAGCTATTAATAAAACGGATTCAATTGGACTCAAATTTGGCTCTTTGTGGCATCTCCCTCTTGGGACCAAGTGGGGTGAGATCGGGCCCGCCCATAGGCTGGTTTGGCCTTCCACTTCAAAGACCACATAGCCAGGGGTGGTGGCACACACCTGCAATCCCAGCACTCAGGAGGCTGAGGCAGGAGGACTGCTGCAAGTTCAAGGCTGGCCTGGACTCCATATTGAGTTCAAGGTCAGCCTGAACTATATGGTGAGGCCCTGTCTCACAAAGCCAAAATAAATAAATAGACAGATAAATAAGACCACAAAAGAAAAGACTCCTGTGGTCCTACCAGTCTCCACCAGCTACCTGCCTCTGCATACCTTTAGAGGAAGAACCCTGCTGTAAGCATCAAAACCACACCGATGGATCCCAGATTTTTATTTCCAGCTCCCAGATTTTTATTTCCAGCGTAGATCTCCCTTGATCCTTAGATGGACGGAGTCAACGATCTGCTGACATTTCCTTCTAAATCCTAACAGCCCTTCAAACTCAGGTTTGAAACTGGAGTCACCATCTTTCCACATGCTTCTCCTGCATTCTCTATCTCCAAGGATGACACCACCTTCCATCCAGCTGCTTGAATCGTAAATCCTTCTGCAGTACCACAGCTAATTAACCAACTGAATTTTGTTCTTATCTCCAGAACCCTTTGACCCCACGTCCCTCACCAGGTTTGCTAGAGCTGGTGGTTTTCGGAAGATCATACCACTCTCTGATCCCTCTTTTCACCTTATCAAAATACAGATCTGCCCTGTCACCCTTGTGCTTAAACGCTTCACTCACCAGCCAGAGCCTTCAGGGCAGGTCAATCCCTAGGACTCAGGCACCGCACCAACCCTATTTCTGCCATCTCTCCAATTTAATCTCTGTTGCTCCTTTGTACTCTCATCTCTGTGGGCTCCTCCATGCTGTTCAGTCTAAAATGCCTTTCCTTCCCACCTGACCTTTCACATATTTGGCCTATGAGACACCGCCCTGGGGAAAATCTCCCTCAGCCCCACTATCTTCCTAGAACTCCACCTTGCTATGCTATGATCTTCTATGAATGGTGAATGGAATCAATCAATCCAAAAATTGGTCCTACTTTTTTCCTCCCGGGCATCAGTGACCTCTTCTACACGACGTCCTTTCACATTCCATGTGTTCACTCTTAGTCTTTCCTCTCCAGGGTAAATACATGAATTTTTCTTCCCAAATATTCCTCAGGGTATGGCATACATAACCCTGGTTCCCTCTCTCTCTAGTTCAGTTACATTGCTTTAAAGGATTCATATTTTCTTAAATAGAGAAGTCAGAGATCTTAAAGATGGTTTCCATTGAATCACACTCAGTCATTGTGGAAAATAATAATTTAGCCTCATCTGACAAGACCCAACAATACAAAAGCTCAGGTTCTTGGTCGGTATGAACCAGATCATTCCAGGAAGGAAAGTACCTTTAAACCATGTACAGAAACAATGATTTTATCTCAAACCAAAAACCTAAGGCTCACTGAATCAAAATAATGTCATGGGGGCATGGAATTGCAACAGATATTCAGTTAAAACACATCATTAAAGGGGAGTTTTAAATTCAAAAATCGAATTAAAATTTAAAAATTCCAAGGTATCTTGCTAGAGCAGAATGGACCATTCCAGAACCAGCAACAGAAAGGAAAGAAAGAACCCTAAAACTTTGGACACAGGAAAATCAACACTAATTGTCATCTACACAAAACACACTGGGCACCTCCAGGGATGGGGGAGAGCTACAGATTTCAGGTCCAGCCCACGTCTACACCTGCAGAATGATTCCATTTCCCACAGCACAGGAGTTTTAAACTGCCAAACTGGGGATCAGAGCACCCATTCCTCCAAGCTGTTCACAAACTGGCCTCTAGGTTCCCCACAGACGGCACGCTCAGATTCAGCCCCCGCCATTCCCAGGCCCTCACCCACCGCCAACAGCAGTGTTCGCTGTACCACGACTCGCAGCATGGAAAAGGCCCACTATCAATTTCACCCCAGCTTTACTACTACCTGTGTGGTGCTGGGCAATGGTCTTAGGCTTGATGACTATTTAAAAACAAAGACAAGGCCCTCTTTTAAGGACTGCTGTGAAGCGAAATGCAGTGTCACGTGACACAGTAAGAGGCCACAAATGAGCCGACTTCCACTCTGCTCAATGCCAGGGAACCCAGGTTCCTCTCCGAAAGCCACCATTATTTGACATGTGACCCCAAGGACGTGACTCGCACCCTGGTTTCTAAATCCTGAAACGGGGAACTGCGACCAACTATCGAGAGGTGTTTGGCATTCTTCCACCTGAAGAAATAATCATATAAAACAACGACTCCATCTCAACTTTTGCATCCTGAAACGTATACGGAGATTTCATCCGCTTATTGATGACAACCACTAGAAACGAAGACGCACGAACGCAAGCAAGCAAGCAAGCAAAGGCAGCCGCCGGCGGCGGCTAATTGGGCGGCTGCGATCCGACAGCTGATTGAGAAACGCATCGCTCCCTCCGCGGGCCTCCCGAGCCGGAAGAGGCGGCCAGGCTGACGGCAGGACGGCGGCACCTTCCTCAAAGAGGCGGAGGCCGGCTCAGGAGCCCCCACGCAGCCCGGCCCCGAGCCTGGACGCCCAAGAGGCCGCGGCGCCACGAGCGGACCCGGGAAGGGCCCAGGGAGGAGGCCGAGCGGAGGCCGCCCCGGTCGCCCGCACTGCGGTACCCGCCCCGCAGCCGCCCGCGACCCCCGAGCCGCGCCATGCAGGGCCCCCCGGGCGCGCCCCGCCGCCCTCGCTTCTCACCCGCCACCAACAAGGACAGCAGCGCGACAAACGCAGCCATGGCGCCGCGACGTCTGCGGCTCTGCAGGGCGACACCGGGAAAACCGACCCTCCCCACACGACCACCGGGGCTGCTGAGGTGACTCGTTGGGGCCGGTTCTGGCTCGCAGGGCCCGCCCCTTCGCCGCACCGCGCCCGTCCCGCCGCCCTCCCAACCAATCGGCAGCTACGCGCCTGACTACGAGGGAGACGTAGCCTGGGACGCATCACCCTTCTGGGCCGGGCGGACGGTGATTGATGGGATGCCCGGCCAATGGCAGTCAGCGACGGACGAGCTGGTCCGTCCCGGCCGGAGCAGTGGACGCGTCACGAGACGAAGGGTAAGGCAGGTGGTCAGAGGGGCGACAGAGCCTGTCGGGGGTCCAGAGAGCCCGCGGGGCGAGGCCGCCCCCGGCGTGCAGACCCTCTGTCCGGTCTCCCAGGACGGTCTCCAAGCGGGGCGCCCGCCTTTCCGAGTCGAGCGCCTCCGCCCCGCTGCGAAAGCCAGCTGTGGAAGCCGTGCTCGGACCGGGAACGGGTGCTGAGCGCCGCGGGGACAGGGACCCAGCTGGGTCGGCGGGGAGCCCCTACCCTACAAGTAGCTAAAATACAGGACTCCCAGTTAGATTTGGATTTCGGATAAACAATGCATCGTTTCTAGTATGTCTCTAATATTTTATGGAACATACTTACAGTGAAGTATTTGTTTACCTGGAAGTATAACAGGGCGACCTGTAGTTTGATTTGCTAAATCTGCCAACTCTGCCCCTAAGTACTTTTCGATCTACAAGGAGGGAAGAGACAACAATGAATTACTTCATCGATTCCTCAGTTTCCAACCTAGCAAGGTATTCTGTGAAGATGTAGAAGGGCAAGACCTGGTGATTAGACAAGGATCTTCCCTTTCCATGAGTTCAAGGCCAGTCTGGGCTATGCAGCGAGACCCTGTCTGAAAAAAACAGCAACCAAAAAAACAAAACCCCCTAAATTACAGCAAGAGAAAGATCAGATTGAGCACTAACTATTTAGTTTGGCGAAATATGGGCAAGGGGGACATAGAATTAAAACCTTTAAGCTAAGACATATTTATTAAGTGTCTTAAATTGTACGGAAAACTTCGGCTGGGGACTTAGCTCAGTGGTTAGAGTGCTTACCTAGCAGGCGCAAGGCCCTGGGTCCAATGCCTGGCACCCAAAAAAAAAAAAAAAGAAAGAAAGAAAGAGAGAAAACTTCATCTGGTAGGAAATGGGGAGCCACTGAAGGTGGCTGAAACTCTACCTCTCAAGTTTGCATTTTCCAGCAAAGAATTTGGACAGATCCGACTTTAAAGACATCTGAAAGCAAGCAGAGATAGTTTCCCATTAGGAATGTGAAATTATTAGAACCTAAATATCTAAAGCCACTAATTTCCAAAACATCAACTCTATCACGATTGGCTTGAAAAATTCAATCATTTTTTTAAAATCATTTTTAGGCATGATGAATTCGCTTTTGTGCATACCACTGAAAATTTCATTTTCTGTCCATCTTGCTGCATATGCTAGGACAGTTTTGAACCACAGGCTGTGCAAAAGTTATCTAGATTAACCTTATTTAGGGACATAATCAGAGAAAAGTAGAACAGAACTCCTGCAATTTCATTCAACCTAAAGAAACAGAGAAAGGAGTGAATTTTTCTTATCTTAAAAAGAGTTCTAAGACATTCTTATTTCTTTTAATTTGAGAAAGAGCAATAATATTACAAATAGACTGGACTTCGAAACAAATCTCTCTCCTGCAAGAAAACCTCACAATTTCATGATCCCTGTGTCTTTGTTTTGTTTTGTTGAGACAGGGTCTCGCTATGTAGTTCAGACTGGCCTTGAACTCACTATGTAGCCCAGGCTGGCCTCGAATTTACAGAGATCCTCCTGTCTCAGCCTCCCAAGTGCTGGGTTTACAGACGTGCACCACCACAGTCATCCATGATCTCTGTTTATGTCTTGAGGAATACCATTATTTTGGGGGCTAAGGGCAAATGGTGTAGCCTGTACATATCAGGCTCCTTTTCAACTGAGGTCTCAAAGAGGCCCAGCTGCTTCTTATAGTCTTGGAACTCAGCAAGATAAACCCTTCAGAAAGCCTTCATGCTGCAAGGACTGAGAGAAGGAAGCCCAGGGAAAGGCATCGGTCCTGAAGGTCACATTGTGAATCATTGGCAGTCCTGCCTAAATGCAGCCCTCTGCCTCAGTCTTTGGTGCCCGGTGCAGATCACTTTTCCACTGAGGTACTCGGAGGTACATATGTGTGTGGTAGGATAATATTTGCAGTAATAAGCTGGGTGTAGTGGTGCATGCCTGTAATCCCAGCACTCAGGAGGTCGGGGCAGGAGGACTGCTGTGAGTCTGAGGCCAGCCTGGGCTACACAGCTCAAGGCCAGCCTGAATGGCATGGTGAGACCCTGTCTCAAAACAACAAACACCTTGACCACCACTTGAAGCTGCCAAAGTCACCCAAACCCAGAGAAGTCTGAAAAACTGTCACAACAAGGGGAAGCTAAGGAGACAGTGTGACTAAGTGTAACATGGTGTCCTGGATTGGACCTTGCAAGAGAAAGAGGAAACCTGAAGAAAATATGGACTGTGGTTAATGGTAATGCGTCAGTATTGGTTCATTCATTGTGACAAACGGGCTATATTATTACCAATAGTAGGAAAACTGGGTGTGAGGGATGTGGGAAATCTCTGTACTATCTTCTCAATTTTTCTGTAAATGTCAGAGTGCTCTAAAAAGACTCCATAAAGTGAGTGAAAATACAAGTCACAAAATGGGAAAATAGAAATTGTATCCAGAGTATGTGAGTCACTCCTAGGACTCAATAAGAAAAAGACAACCTGATGTTTAAAAAATGGGCAACCAATTTCTCATTGCACAAGAAGAAATCCAAAGGTCAGTATATATATTAAAAAGCCATTTCTGGGAATGGTGCTGCACACCTGTAACTCCAGCTCTTGGGAGGCTGAGGCAGGAGGATCCCCATGAGCTCAAGGCCAGCCTGGGCTACATAGCGAGACCCTGTCTTTAAAAAAAAAAGCTACTCAAGCTCATTATTACTTAAGGAAATGCAACTCTGAAATCATGAGACACAAGAGCATATCAGTACTTGGCAGAAGCAGCCCGACCATGGCAAATGCAAGCAAGGATTCTGAGTCAACTGAAACTTTCATACCATGCAAGGAGGAGTATAAACCAATGCAATGATATCAGAGAATGTTGTCCAATCTGTTAAAGATATCCATATCCTCTGACTCAGCAGCCGTAATGCTTGGAATAAATGTTGTGGTGATACGACTTTACATGTGCCAGACTACAGGTGCAAGAATGGTCCTAACGGGCTGTGATCCCAGCACTTGAGAGGCTGAGGCGGGAGGGTCACCAGGAGTTCCAGGCCTGCCTGGGCTACATAGTGAGTTCGAGGCCAGACTGAACTACATAGTGAGACCCTGTGTCAAAAAACCAAAACCAAAACCAAAAAAGTTCCTAATGGCATTGTTCATGACAGCCAAAAACTGGAAGCAATTGAAATGTCCATTAACAATAGAATAGATAATAGATTTTGGTATATTTTGTATAATAGGATACTATACAATAATGAAAATGAATAAACAAATATCCTAGGTAATTATATTTAATATAATATAAGAAACAAATAGTACAATTCTATTTATATAAGTTCAAAAACAAGGGTTGAAAAGAGGGGAGGGGAATGAGGAAAAAAGAAGCAAGATATATCATCTACAGGTACAAATTCCCTATGATGAATGTTATTGTTATGTATATCTAAAAAGTACCATTAAAATAAAATTTACAAATAACAGACAAAAAAGGAAGGGTTGAAGAGAGGGGAGGGGATTGGGGAAAAAAAGAATCAAGATATGTACAACTACAAATTCCCTATGATAAATGGGATCATTATGTATATCAAAAGTGTACCAGTAAAATTAATTTTTAAAAAAACAGACAAAAAGAAATTATAGCTGGGCATGGTGGTGCCTGCCTATAATCCAAGCACTTAGGAGGCTGAGGCAGGAGGATCACTGTGAGTTCCAGGTCAGCCTGGGCTACATAGTGAATTCAAGACCAGCCCAAACTACATAGTGAGACCCTGTCTCAAAAAACAAACAAAAAAAAAAAAAAAGGAAAGAAAGAGGAAAAGGAAAAGGGACTACATAGTTAAAGTGCCACATATGTATAAAGAAAAGCAAGGAAGGACTGGAGGTGTAGCTTTGTGGCAGGATGCTTTGGGGGGCCCTAGGATCCATTCTCAGCACTGAGAAATAGAAGTAAGAAAGTGGTTTCCATAAAAATCAGAGTAACAGTTACCTCAAGGATGGATGGGAGGAGGATGTATTTGAAAGGAACATGCTGCAGGATTTGGAGCTACTGGTCACTATCTTTCTCCTCCTCCTTCTCCTCCTTCCTCTTCTTTCCCTCTCTCTCCCTCCCCGCTTTCTCTTTCCCTGCTCCCCTCTTTCTCACCCTCCCTCCACTTTCTTCTAAGTAATGGGGATCGAACCCAAGGCCTTTGAACTGAGCTACATCCCCAATCCCTCTTTTAAATTTTGAGACAGGGTCTCACTAAGTCCCTAAATTGCTCACACTGGGCTTGAACTTGTGATCCTCCTGCCTCAGTCTCCAGAAGTGTGCTGGAATTATAGGTGAGCACCACCACACATGGCTGGCTGGCACTCTTCTCTTCTGTTCTCTTCTCCCCTCCCCTC